>JANFPS010000619.1:0-11358 GCA_024703675.1 Drosophila nebulosa | reverse complement strand
GAGTTTAATAATTAAACAAATCAATATAAGGTCTAATGATACATTCCCTTTTAATATCCAATTGGGAAAAATTTTAGAGCACGAAAAAGTTGGATAAACAAATTTTTAAAAAATTACGATTTTTTCGAAAAAGTGGGTTCAAAAATGAGTTTTCTAGATTAAATAACAAATAAAATAAAAAGAGAGCTACTAAGATCCCCTTCCCTTTTGAATCATCCCAATTTTGGCAAATTTTAGAGCACGGAAAAGTTGAGATTATTTCAAATTTTTCAAATCACGATTTTCTCGAAAAGGGGTTCAAAAGAGTTTTCTGTTTTTAATGACAAATAAAGAAACTCATGAGCTTCTTACTGATACTTTGCTTTTTGTAATCCCCACTTTTGGCAAAGTTTAGAACACGGAAAATTGAGATTAATGACATGATGATGAAAAATAAAGTAGACTAGAGGCTGCAAAACTGATACTTTCCCCTTTTATAATATCCTTATATTAGCAAAGTTAGAGCACGAAAAATTTGTGATAATTAATTTTACAAATCACGATTTTCAAAAAGGGGGGTTCAAAAGGGTTTCTAGATTGATACAAATAAAAGTAAACTATGACTATACTGTTTACATTGTTTTTTGTAATCTCCCAATTTTGGGCAAAAAAAAAGGGAGGAAAAAAATAGATAAAATTTTTAACAAATTCAGTTTTCGAAAAGTGGGTTAAAAATGAGTTTTCTAGATTTGAAGGGACAAATACAAGAAAAACTAGATGAGCTAAAAAATGATACACCCCGTTGTAATCATCCCAATTTGGAAAAAATTAGAGCACGGAAAAGTTGAGTTTTATTAAATTTTTCAAATTCACGATTTTCTCGAAAAGGGGGTTCAAAATGAGTTTTTTTGTTTTTAAGACAATGAAAGAAAAATTGATGAGCTAACGATACATTGCTTTTGAAATCATCCCAAATATGGCCCGAAGTTAGAGCACGGAAAAGTTGTGATAACTCAATTTTTAAAATTCACGTTTTTCTCGGAAAAGGGGAAAAAATGATTTTTAGATTTGAATGACAAATAAAAAGAAAAATCGATGAGTTCTTCTGATACTTTTGTTTTTTGTAATACCCCACTTTTGGGAAATTTAGAACACGGAAAAATGAGATTAAGACATGATGCAGGACAAAATACAAGTAGACTAATGGCTGTAACGATACATTCCCTTTATAATCATCCTTATTTTAGCAAAGTTAGAGCACGAAAAATTTGTGAAAAACTAATTTTTACAAATTCACGATTTTCTGAAAAGGGGGTTTTCAAAATGAGTTTTCAGATTTGAGTGACAAATAAAAGAAAACGGGGATGAGTACTAACTGAACTTTGCTTTTGGAAAAAATTAGAGCACGGAAAAAAATGAGATAATAAATTTTTAAAAAAATTCACGATTTCCAAAAAAGGGGTTCAAAATGATTTTTCTAGATTTGAAAAACATAAAAAGAAAACTAACGATACATTCCCTTTGAAATATCCCAATATGGGCAAAAGTTAGAGCAGGGAAAAAAGTTGAGATTACAAATTTTTTAAAAATTCCGTTTTTTTTCTCAAAAAAGTGGGTTCAAAAGATTTATCTAGTTTTTAATGACAAATACAAGTAAAACTAGAGAGCATAACTATACTTTTCCCCTTTTAAAATCACCCTATTAGCAAAGTTAAAGCAGGGAAAAGACGAAATTACTAGATTTTACAAATACGTTTTTTCTCGAAAAGTGGGTTAAAATAAGTTTCTAGATTTGAATGACAAATACAAGAAACTCGATGAGTTTCTTATGATAATGCTTTTTGTAATCACCCCACTATTGGCAAATTTTAGAACAGGGAAAAATTGAGATTAATGACATGATGCATGACAAAACAAGTGACAGATGAGCTGTAACTGATACTTTCCCCTTTTTAAATACCCTTTATTAGCAAAGTTAGAGCACGAAAAAGTTGTGATAACTTAATTTTTACAAATTCACGATTTTCTCGAAAAGTGGGTTCAAAATGAGTTTTCAGATTTGAAGTGACAAAAAAAGAAACTGGATGAGTATAACGATACGTTGTTTTTGTGATATCCCAATATGGCAAATTTAGAGACGGAAAAAATGAGATAATAATTTTAAAAATTCACGATTTTTGAAAAAGGGGTTTAAAAAGAGTTTTCTTGTTTTTAATGAAAAATGAAGGAAACTTGATGACTATTTACTGATACTTTGCTTTTGAAACCCTCCCCAATATTGGGCCCCAAAGTTAAAGCAGGAAAAGTTAGATTACTTAATTTTACAAATCACGATTTTCGCGAAAAGTGGGTTCAAATGAGTTCTAGATTTGAATGCAAAATACAAGTAAACTAGATGATCCACTAACTGATACATTTCCCTTTTGTAATCATTCCAAATATTGGCAAAAGGAGAGCACGGAAAGTTAAGATTACTCGATTTTATACAAAGTCACGATTTTCTCGAAAAGTGGGTTCAAAATGAGATTTTAGGTTTGAATGACAATAAAAGTAACTCGATGAGCTACTTACTGAAACATAGCTTTTGAAATCATCAAATATGGGCAAAGTAGAAGCACGGAAAATTGAAGATTGCTCAATTTTTATAGATTTACGATTTTCGAAAAGTGGGTTCAAAGGCGTTTTCTAGATTGAATGAACAAATTACAAAGTAAACTCGATGAGCTTTCTTACGTGATACATGCTTTGTAATCATCCCACTATGGCACGTTAGACACGGCAAAGTTGGAGATTAATGACATGATGCATGACAAAACAAGTAGACTAGATGAGGCTAACTGATACATTCCTTTATAAAACATCCTTGATATTAGCAAAGTTAGAGCACGAAAAAAGTTGTGATAACTATTTAATTTTTACCCAAATTCACAGATTTCTCTAAAAGTGGTTCAAATGAGTTTCTAGATTTGAGTGAGGGGGGGGGGGGGGTCAAATAAAAAGTAAACCGGATGAGCTAATAATTGATACATTGCTTTTTGTAATACAATCCCACTTGCCAAAGTTAAGAACACGGGAAAAGTTGAGATTAATGACATGTATGAATGACAATACAAGTGGGACTAGTGCGCTTGCTAACTGATACATCCTTTTAATCATCCTTATATTTAGACAAGTTCAGAGCACGAAAAAAAATGTGCATAACTAATTTTTACAAATCACGATTTTTTCGAAAAGTGGGTTCAAAATGAGTTTTTCTAGATTTGAGTGACAATAAAAGTAAACTGGATGAGCTACTAACTGATACATTGCTTTTTGTGATCGTCCCAATATTGGCAAAATTAGAGCACGGAAAAAATGACAAAATTGACAAAGTAAAAGCACGGAAAAGTTGAGATTACTCAATTTTTACAAATTCACGATTTTCTCGAAAAAGTGGGTCAAATGCGGTTTCTAGATTTGAATGACAAATACAAGTAAACTAACGGAACATTCTTTGTAATTAATCCCATATTGGCAAGGTTAGAGCACGAAAGAGTTAAGATTACTCAATTTTTACAATTCATGATTTCTCGAAAAGTGGGTTCAAAAGGCTGTTTTCTAGATTTGAATGAAAAATACAAGAAATAATAACTAGGGGGATAAGCAAAGGAAATGTATCAGTTTTTTCCTTTTTGTAATCACCCCATTATTGGCAGTTTAGAGCACGGAAAAGTTGAGATTACTCAATTTTTACAAATTCACGATTTCTCCGAAAAGTGGGTTAAAAAGATTTTTCTGGGTTTGAATGAAAAAGAAGTAAACTCGAAGAGCTACTGCTGATATTTGCTTTTTGTAACATCCCACTATTGGCAAAGTTAAAAAACACATAAAAGTTAAGATTACTAAATTTTAACAAATTTACGATTTTCCGAAAGTATTTTAAAAAAGAGTTTTCTAGATTTGAATGACAAAACAAGAAACTAGTGGGGCTACTAACAAATACATTGTTTTTGGTAATGACCCCAAAATTTTGGCAAAGTTGAGTTTACTAAATTTTTTTACAAATTTACGATTTTCTCAAAAAATGGGTTCAAAATGATTTTTTCTGGGTTTGAATGACAAATAAAAGTTAACTGTAAGCTCTAATTTTTCCCAAATTTTTTAAAAATTCCGATTTTCCCAAAAAAGTGGGTTAAAAATGATTTTTCTAGGTTTTGAATGAAAAAATGAAAGTAAACCGATGAGTTTTTTTACTGATACAATGTTTTTAATCATCCCAATATTGGCAAATTTGGAGCAGGGAAAAGTTAAATTTAAATGACATGAGAAGACCCCTACAAGAGATAGTGAGCTGCTAACTGATACTTTTCCCTTTTTTTATCACCCCAATTTTGGCAAATTTAGAGCACGAAAAAGTTGAGTTTACTTAATTTTGAAAAATTTCAGATTTTTTCTCGAAAATGGGTTAAAAATGAGTATTCTAGATTCAATCCCAAATACAAGAAACTAGTGACCCACTAACTGTACTTTTCCCTTTTGTAACACCAATATTGGAAAAGTTAGAACAGGGAAAAAATTAAGATTACTCGATTTTAACAAATTCCGATTTTCTCGAAAAGGGGTTCAAAAGAGTTTTTCTAGGTTGAATACAAATACAGGTAACTGTATGAGCTACTATATTATTACTAAATTTTTACAATTCACGTTTTTCCCAAAAAGGGGTTAAAAATGATTTTCTAGGTTTGAATGACAAAATAAAATAAACCCCATGAGTTATTACTGTAAATGCTTATTGTTCATCCCAATATTCCCAAATTTGGGAGAACGGAAAAGTTGAGAATAATGACATGATGAATGAAAAATACAAAGAAAAACAGATGAGCCATAACGATAAATTCCCTTTGTAATCACCCCAAAATTTTGGCAAAGTTAGACCCGGGAAAATTTAAGATTATCGATTTTTACAAATTTCACGATTTTTTCAAAAAGTGGGTTCAAAATGAGTTTTTTTTTAGATTGAGTGAAAAATAGAGTAAACTGGATGACTATTTACGATACATTGCTTTTTGGACGCCCCAATATTGGCAAAGTTTAGAGCAGGGGAAAAAAAAGAGATAATCATTTTAACCCCAATTCAGATTTTTCAAAAAAAAGGGGGTTTTTAAAATGAGTTTTCTTGATTTTAATGAAAAATGAAAGTAAACTTGATGAGCTACTTATGATACATTCCCTTTTGAAAAAAACCATCCCAATTTTGGGTAAATTAAAAAGCAGGGAAAGTTGAGATTACTTAATTTTTACAAATTCACGATTTTCGCAAAAAAGTGGGTTTTCAAATGAGTTTTCTAGATTTGAAAAAAATACAAGTAAACTAGATAGGCCCACTAACTGATAATCCCTTTTTTTAAATCATTCCAATATTGGCAAGTTAGAGCACGAAAAGTTAAGATTACTCGATTTTTCCCAAATTTCACGTTTTTTCGAAAAAAGGGGTTAAAAATGAGTTTTTTAGATTTGAATGACAAATAAAAGTAAACTCGATGAGCTATTTACTGATCTTTGCTTTTTGAAATCATCCAAATAGGGAAAATTTAAGCACGGAAAAGTTGAGATTGTCAATTTTTATAGATTTACGATTTTTCGAAAAGGGGTTCAAAATGAGTTTTCTAGATTTGAATGAAAAAACACAGTAAACTCGATGAGCTTCTTACTGATACATTGCTTTTTGTAATCATCCCACTATTGGCAAAGTTAGAACACGGAAAAGTTGAGATTAATGACATGATGAATGACAAATACAAGTAGACTAGATGAGCTGCTAACTGATACATTCTCTTTTATAATCATCCTTATATTAGTAAAGTTAGAGCACGAAAAAGTTGTGATAACTTAATTTTTACAAATTCACGATTTTTCGGAAAAAAGTGGTTCAAACTGAGTTTCTAGAATTGACGTGACAAAAAAGTAAACTGGATGAGCGTACTCAACTGATACATTGCTTTTGTGATCGTCCCAATATTGGCAAAATTAAAAGCCGGAAAAAAAGTAGATAACTTCAATTTTAACAAATTCACGATTTTCTCGATAAGTGGGTTCAAAATGAGTTTTCTAGATTTGAATGACATATACAAGTAAACTAACTGATACATTCCCTTTTGTAATCATCCCAATATTGGCTAAGTTAGAGCACGGAAAAGTTGAGATTACTAAATTTTTACAAATTCACGATTTTCTCGAAAAGTGGGTTTCAAAAATGAGTTTTATAGATTTGAATAACAAATACAAAGTAAACTAGATGAGCTACTAAAAAACTTTTTTTTTGTGGGATACATTCCCTTTTGTTATCTTCCCAATATTGGCAAATTAAGAGCACGGAAAAGTGAGAGTACCAATTTTACAAATTCCCGATTTTCTCGAAAAGGCGGGTTCAAAATGAGTTTCTGATTTTAATGACACAAAATGCAAAAGAAACTTGATGAGCTACTACTGATACATTGCTTTGTAATAATCCCAATATGGCAAAGTAGAACACGGAAATGTTAAGATACTAGATTTTTACAAATTCACGATTTTCTCGAAAAGTGGTTCAAATCTGAGTTTTCCAGGTTTGAATGACAATGAAAGTAAACTCGCATGAGTACTTAATGATACATTGCTTTTTGTAATCATCCACACTATTGGCAAAAATAGAGCAAGGAAAAGTTAATGTAGTTGTCAATTTTTACAAATTCACGATTTTCCGAAAAGTGGGTTCAAATGAGTTTTCCAGGTTTGAATGACAAATGAAAGTAAAACTCGATGAGCTACTTACATACAATTGCTTTTGTAAATCACACAATATTGGCAAAAATAGAGCAATGGAAAAGCTAAGATTATTCAATTTTTACAAATCATGATTCTCTCGAAAAGTGGTCAAATGAGTTTCTAGATTGAAGCCAAAATACAAGTAAACTAGATGAGCCACTAAATGATACATTCCTTTTGTAATCATCCCAATATTGGCAATTTAGAGACGGAAAAAGTTGAGATTACTCAATTTTTACAAATTCACGATTTTCTCGAAAAGTGGGTTCAAAATGAGTTTTCTAGGTTTGAATGACAATAAAAAGTAAACTGGATGAGCTACCTATATTCTTACTACAATTTTTACAAAATCAACGATTTCCCAAAAAGTGGGTTCAAAATACGTTTTCTAGTTGTGAAGGAAAAATGCAAGTAAACTCCATGAGTTACTTACTGATACATGCTTTTTGTAATCATCCAATATTGCGGCAAAGGTATGGAGAACGGAAAAGTTTAGATTAATGACATGATGCATGACAAATAGCAAGAGAATAGTATGTAGCTGCTAACTGATACATTCCTGTTATAATCATCCTTAATTAGCCAAAGTTAGAGACACGAAAAAGTTGTGTAACTAATTTTTACAAATTCACGAATTTTCTCGAAAAGTGGGGTTCAAAAATGAGTTTTAGATTTTGAGTGACAAAATAAAAAGTAAACTGGTGAAGCTACTAAACTGATACATTGCTTTCTGTGATCGTCCCAATATTGTGCAAAATTAGAGCACGGAAAAAATGAGATAAACTCAATTTTTTACAAAAATTCACGATTTTATCGAAAAGTGGGTTCAAAAATAAGTTTTCTAGATTGAATGAACATATACAAGGAAAACTAACTGATACATTCCCTTTTGTAATCATCCCAAGATTGGCTAAGTTTAGAGCACGGAAAAGTTAGATTACTAAATTTTTTACAAATTCACGATTTCGAAAAGGGGTTCAAAATGAGTTTCAGATTTGAATAACAAATACATGTAACTAGATGAGATACTAAAAAAAAAAAAAAAAAAAAAAAAATCTGATCCATTCCCTTTTGTAATCATTCCAATATTGGCAAATTTTAGAGCACGGAAAAAGGGGGGGGTGGGGGTTGAGATACTCAATTTTTACCCCCCAATTCACGTTTCTCGAAAAGTGGGTTCAAAATGAGTTTTCTTGATTTTAATGGACAAAATCAAGATAAACTTGATGAGCTAATTACCTGATACATTGCTTTTGTAATCATCCCAATATTGGCAAAGTAAGGAAACACGGAAATGTTAAGGAGTACGAGATTTACATAATGCACGATTTTCTCGAAAAGTGGGTTCAAACGAGTTTTTCCAGGTTAATGACAAATGAAAGTAAACTCGATGAGCTACTTACTGATACATTGCTTTTGTGTAATCATCCCAATATTGGCAAAATAGAGCAAGGAAAGTTAAGATTATTCCCCCCAATTTTTTACAATTCACGATTTTCTCGAAAAGTGGGTTCAAATGAGTTTGTCCAGGTTTGAGATGACAAATGAAGTAAAACTCGCATGAGCTATTACTGATTACATGCTTTTTGTAAATCATCCCAATAATTGCAAAATAGAGCAAGGCAAAGTTAAGATTATTCAATTTTTACAAATTCATGATTTTCTCGAAACAAGTGCGAATGGGTTCAAATCGAGTTGTCTAGATTTGAATGCAAAATACAATTTAACTAGATGAGCCACTAACTGATACATTCCCTTTTGTAATCATCCCAATATTGAGATATTGAGATATATGAGATTACTCAATTTTTACATATTCACCGATCTTCTACGAAAAGTGGGTTCAAAGGAGTTTTCTAGGTTTTGAATGACAAAAATACAATGTAAACTGTATGAGCTACTATATTGATTACTCAATTTTTACATATTCACGATTTGACCAAAAAGTGCGTTCAAAATGAATTTTAAGGTTTGAAAGACAAATGAAAGTAAATCCATGACTTACTTACTGATACATTGCTTTTTGAAATCATCCCAATATTGGCAAAGTTGAAGAACGGAAAAGTTGAGATTAATGACATGATGAATGACAAATACAAGCAAACTATATGAGCTGCTAACTGAAGATGCCTTTTATATCATCCCTAATATTAGCAAAGTTAAGAACGGAAAAGTTGTGAGATTAACTTAATTCTTACAAATCACGATTTTCGCGGAAAAAGTGCGGTTTCAAAATGCGTTTTCTAGATTTGAATGACATAACAAGTAAATAGATGAGCTACTTCTGATACATTCCCTTTTGTATTACATCCAATATTGACAAGGTAGACGCACGAAAAGTGAGAATTACTTATTTTTACAAATCACCCCGATTTTGCGAGAAGTCGGGTTCAAAAGAGTTTTCTAGATTTGAAATGCCAAATACAAGTAACTAGATGAGCCACTAAAACTGATACATTCCCTTTTGTAATCATTCCAATATTGGCAAGTTACGAGCACGGAAAAGTTAAGATTACTCGATTGTGTACCAATTCACGATTTTTCGAAAAGTGGGATTCAAAAGGAGTTTGCTAGGTTTTTGAAGACAAAAAAAGTAAACTCGAGAGGCTAGTTACTGAACATTGTTTTTGAAATCATCCAATATGGGCAAAGTTAGAGCACGGAAAAAGTTGAGATTACTCATTTTTACAGATTTACGATTTTTTCGAAAAGAGGGTTCAAAAATGAGTTTTCTAGGTTTGAATGACACATTGAAAAGTAAAACCCGATGAGCTACTTACTGAGACATTTGCTTTTTATAATCATCCCAATATTGGCAAAAATAGAGCAAGAAAAGTCAAGATTATTCAATTTCTTACAAATTCATGATTTTCTCGCAAAGTGGGTTCAAAATGAGTTTCTTGATTTGAATAACAAATACAACGTTAAACTAGATGAGCTACACCTGATACATTCCCTTCTGTAATTCATCCCAATATTGGCAAATTTAGAGCACGGAAAAGTTGAGATTACGTCATTTTGACAAATTCACGATTTCGCGAGAAGTGGGGTCAAAATGATGTTTTCTAGATTTGAAGCATTTACAAGTAACTAGATGGCTACTTACTGATACATTCCCTTTTGTATTCATCCAATATTGACAGGTTAGAGCACGGAAACGGAGAATACTTAATTTTACAAAATTCACGATTTTCGCGAGAAGTGGGTTCAAAATGAGTTTCCAGATTGAATGCAAAATACAAGTAAACTAGATGAGCACTAACTGATACATTCCCTTTGTAATCGCATTCCAATATTGGCAAAGTTAGAGCACGGAAAAAGTTAAGATACTCGATTTTTACCTATTCACGCATTTTTTCGCAAAAAGTGGGTTAAAAAATGAGTTTTCTGGGTTTTTAAATTTAAAATAAAAGAAAAATCGATAAATTATTTTACTGATACTTTTGTTTTTTTGAAATCATCCCAATAGGGGCAAAGTTAGAGCACGGAAAAGTTGAAAATTACCAATTTTTAAAAATTTTTACGTTTTTTGGGAAAAGGGGGGGTTTAAAAATAAAGTTTTTTTTGGGGTTTTTTGAAGGGACAAATGAAAAGAAAACTCGATGAGCTACTTACTCGTTACATTGCTTTTTTAATAAATCACCCCAATATTTGGCAAAAAATAAAAGAAAGGGAAAAATTTTAAATTATTAAATTTTTAAAATTTTCTTTTGATTTTTCCCCCCCGAAAAGGGGGGGTTAAAAATGATTTTTCCCCTTGGGTTTTTTTTGAAAAAAAAACCAAATTTTAAAAAGTTAAAAAAACCTAGAGGGGAAGTTTACTTACGGGATCCTTTTCCCTTTTGAAATAAATCCCAATATTGAAAAGGGTTTTAGAGAAGGGGAAAAGGGTTGAGTTTTTACTTTAATTTTTTAACAAAATTCCCCCGATTTTTCGAGAAAAATTTTTTTTCAAATAAAGTTTTTTTTTTTTAATTTTTGAATGAAATACAAGAAAAACTAATGACCCCACAAACCCTGATAAATTCCCCTTTTTGTAATCTTTTTTTTCCAAATTTTGGAAAAATTTTAGGAGCCCCCAAAAATTTTAAGATTACCCCCAAAAATTTTTAAACCAATTCCCCCCGTTTTTTTTTTTTTTTCGAAAAGTTTTTTAAAAAGGGAGTTTTCCTAGGTTTGAATGAAAAAATTAAAATTTAAAAACTGGGAATGAGCTAGTTACAAATAAAAATTGCTTTTTGAAATCATCCCAATTTTTGGGAAAATTTTTGAGAGCCCCCAAAAAAAAAAGTTGAGATTACTCAATTTTTACAGTTTTAAAAACAAATTTTTTTCAAAAAAAGAGGGTTTTTCCAAAATGATTTTTTTTGGGTTTGAATAAAAATGAAAGAAAACCCTTTCGATGAGTTTCCTTAAACTGAAAAAAAAATTGTTTTTTTTAAAAATTTTTCATCCCAATATTGGAAAAAAAATAGAAGAAAGGGAAAAAAGTTAAATTTTTTCCAATTTTTAAAAAATTCTTAAAATTTTCTGAAAAGGGGTTCAAAAATGATTTTTCTAATTTAATAAACATATCCCAATAAACTAACTAAATAC
>JANFPS010000618.1:0-11371 GCA_024703675.1 Drosophila nebulosa | reverse complement strand
TTTTTAAAAATTGATAACTTAATTTTTCCGTGCTGTAAATTTGCCAATATTGGGTGATTACAAAAGGAAAATGTTCAGTAAGTAGTTCATCGAGTTTACTTTTATGTCATTCAAATCTAGAAAACTCTTTTTGAACCCATTTTTGAGAAAATCGTGAATTTTTAAAAAATTGAGAAATCTAAAACTTTCCGTGCTCAACTTTGCCAATTTTGGGATGATTACAAAAAAGCAAGTATCAGAAGTGCTCATCGAGTTTACTTTCATTTGCATTAAAAACCTAAAAAATTCATTTTAAACCCCTTTTCGAGAAAATCGTGAATTTGTAAAATCAAGTGTTTTAAACTTTTCCGTGCTCTAATTTTGCTAATATTTGGAGATCACAAAAAGGGCAATGAAATCAGTAAGTAGCTCATCTAGTTTACTTTTCATTTGTCATTCAAACCTAGAAAACTCATTTTGAACCCACTTTTCGAGAAAATCGTAAATTTGTAAAAATTTAGTAATTTCAACTTTTCCGTGCTCTAACTTTGCCAATATTGGGATGATTACAAAAAGGAATGTATCAGTTAGTAGTTCATTTAGTTTACTTTAATTTGTCATTCAAATCTAGAAAACTCATTTTGAACCCACTTTTCGAGAAAAATCTTTGAATTTGTAAAAATTAAGTAATCTTAACTTTTCCGTGTCAAATTTTTCCCAATATTGGGATGATCACAAAAAGCAATGTATCAGCTAGCAGCTAATCGAGTTTACTTTTATTTGTCATTCAAACGTAGAAAACTCATTTTGAACCCTTTTTTCGAGAAAATCGTGAATTTGTAAAAATTGAGTAATCTCAACTTTTCCGTGCTCTAACTTTGCCAGTAGTGGGATGATTACAAAAGGGAATGTATTAGTAAGTAGTCATATATTTTACTTGTATTTGTCATTCAAACCTAGAAAATCTTTTTTGAACCACTTTTCGAGAAAATCGTGAATTTGTAAAAATTCAGTAATCTTAACTTTTCCGTGCTCTAATTTTGCCAATATTTGGACGATCACAAAAAGCAATGTATCAGCTAGTAGCCCCGAGTTAACTTTCTTTTGTCATTAAAACCCGAGAAAACTCATTTTGAACCCACTTTTCAAGAAAATCGTGAATTGTAAAAATTTGAGTAATCACAATTTTTCCGTGCTCTAACTTTCCCAAATATTGGGACGATACAAAAAGCAAGTATCAGTAGCAGCTAATCGAGTTTTTTTTTATTTGTCATTCAAAGTAGAAAAACTCATTTTGAACCTTTTTTTTCGAGAAAAATCGTGGAATTTGTAAAATGAGTAATCTCAACTTTTCCGTGCTCTAAATTTGCCAGTAGTGGGATGAATACAAAAGGAATGTAATAGTTAGTAGTCATATAGTTACTTGTATTTGTCATTCAAACCTAGAAAACCATTTTGAACCCACTTTTCGGGGAAAAAATCGTGAATTTGTAAAAATTAGTAGTCTTAACTTTTCCGTGTCTAATTTTCCCAAATTATTGGACGATCACAAAAGCAATGTATCAGTAGTAGCATCGAGTAAACTTTATTTGTCATTCAAACCTAGAAAAATCATTTTGAACCCATTTCCCGAGAAAATCGTAAATTTTGTAAAAATTTTTTAATTTTAACTTTTCGTGCTCTAATTTGGCCAAATTTGGACGATCACAAAAAAGCAATGTATCAGCTAGTAGCTCATCCAGTTTACTTTCATTTGTCATTCAAACCTAGAGAAAACTCATTTTGAACCCACTTTTCGAGAAATCGTGAATTTGTAAAAATTGAGTAATCTTAACTTTTCCGTGCTCAAAACTTTGCCAATATTGGATGATTACAAAAGGGAATGTTTTAGTAAGTAGCTATCTAGTTACTTGTATTTGTAATAAAACCCTAGAAAACTCATTTTGAACCCACTTTCGGGGGAAAATCGTGAATTTGTAACAATTGAGTAATCACAACTTTTCCGTGCTCTAACTTTGCCAATATTGGGACGATCACAAAAAGCAATGTATCAGCTAGCAGCTAATCGAGTTTTTTTTATTTGTCAATTCAAAGTAAAAGAAAAACCCTCATTTTGAACCGTTTTTCGAGGAAAATCGTGAAATTTGTAAAAAATTGAGTAATCTCAACTTTTTTTCCTCTCTAACTTTGCCAGTAGTGGATGAATACAAAAGGAAATGAAATATTTTTAGTAGCTCATATGTTACTTGTATTTGTTCATTCAAACCTAGAAAAACTCATTTTGAACCCAAACTTTTCGAGAAAATCGTGAATTTGTAAAAACCCTAGTAGTCTTAACTTTTCCGTGCTCTAATTTTGCCAATATTGGACGATCACAAAAAAGCAAATGTATCAGCTAGTAGCTCATCGAGTAAACTTTCATTTGTCATTCAAACCTAGAAAACTCATTTTGAACCCACTTTTCGAGAAAATCGTGAATTTGTAAAAATTGAGTAATCTTAACTTTTCCGTGCTCTAATTTGGCCAATATTTGGACGATCACAAAAAGCAATGTATCAGCTAGTAGCTCATCCAGTTTACTTTCATTTGTCATTCAAACCTAGAAAACTCATTTTGAACCCACTTTTCGAGAAAATCGTGAATTTGTAAAAATGGAGTAATCTCAACCTTTCCGAGCTCTAACTTTGCCAATATTGCGAGATACTAAAACGGATGTCATCAGTTAGTAGCTTATACAGTTGACAAGTATTCGTCATTCGATCCTAAGAAAACGCATTTGGAAGAACCCACTTTGCGAGAAAACGTTGAATTTGTAAAAATAGAGTAATCTCAACTTTGGCAATATTGGGGTGATTACAAAAAACAATGTATTAGTTAGTAGCTCATCTAGTTTACTTGTATTTGTCATTCAAATCTAGAAAACTCATTTTGAAAACCACTTTCAGAAAAATCGGAAATTTAAAATTGGAATAATCTTAACTTTTCCGTGTTCTTAACTTGCAAATAGTGGGATGTATTTCAAAAAGCAATTATCAGTAAGTAGCTCATCTGAGTTACTTATTTGTCATTCAACCTAGAAAAATCATTTCTGAACCCACTTTTCGAGAAACATCGTGAATTGTAAAAATTGGAGTAATTCTCAACTTTTACGTGCTCTAACTTTGCCAATATTGGTATGATTTACAAAAAGAAATGGATCAGTTAGTAGCTTCATCTAGTTTACTTTAATTTGTCATTCAACTCTAAGAAAAACTCATTTTGAATCCCACTTTTCAATAAATCGTGAATTTGAAAAATTGAGTAATTCAACTTTCCGGCTCTAATTAGCCATTATTGGTATGATTTACTAAAGACTACATCAGTAGTAGCTCATACGGTTGACAAGTATTTGTCATTCGATGCTGAAAACTCATTTGGAACCCACTTTTCGAGAAAATCGTGAATTGTTAAAAATTCAGTTCTCTAACCCTTTCCCGTGCGCTAACTTAGCAATATTGGGGACGATTTTAAAAAAGCAATGTCTCAGTTAGTAGCTCACCACGTTTTCTAACATTTGTCATCAAACCCAGGAAAACTCATTTTGAACAACTTTTGAGAAATCGTGAAATTTGTAAAAATGGAGTAATCGTAACTTTCCGTGCCTAACTGCCAATAGTGGGATGATTACAAAAGGGAATGTATAGTTAGTAGCCTCATATATAACTTGTATTTGTCATTCAAACCTAGAAAAACTCATTTTGAAACCACTTTTCGAGGGGAAGAAAATCGTGAAATTCGTAAAAAGTTTGAGTAATCTAACTTTTCCGTGTGCTATACTTTGCCAATATTGGTATGATACAAAAAGGAAGTTATCAGGTAGGTAGTTCATCTAGTTTTACTTTAATTTGTCATTCAAAATCTAGAAAACTCATTTTTGAACCCACCTTTTCGAGAAAATCGTGAATTTGTAAAAATTGAGTAATCTTCAACTTTTTCCGTGCTTAACTTTTGCCAATAGGGATGATTTACAAAAGGGAATGTTTAGTAAGTAGCTAAATCTAGTTTCTTTGATTGTCAATCAAACCTAGAAAACTCATTTTGAACCAACTTTTCGAGAACAATCGTGAATTTGTAAAAATTGAGTAATCTCAACTTTCCGTGCTTTAACTTGCCAATATTGGGATGATTTACAAAAAGGGAATGCATCAGTAGGTAGCTCATCTAGTTACTGTATTTGCATTATCTGTCATTAACTCATTTCCCGTTCCCAACTTTCCCATAGGAGCTGATTCAAAAAGCAATGTATCAGTAAGTAGTTCATTTCAGTTTACTTATATTTGCATCAAAACGTAGAAAAACTTATTTTGAACCAAAATTTGAGTTATCTCAAGTTTTTTCGTGCTCTAACTTGCCAAATTGGGATGATTACAAAAGGGATTGTATCAGTAAGTAGCTCATAAAGTTTACTTTCATTTGCATAAAAAAATCAAGAAAACTCACTTTGAAACCCACTTTAAAGAAAATCGTGAATTGTTAAAATTGATGTTATCTCAAATTTTCCGTGCTCTAACTTTGCCAATATTGGATGATTACAAAAAGGAATTGTTATCAGTTAGTTGTTCATCTAGTTTACTTAAATTTGTCATTCAAATCTAGAAAACTCATTTTGGAACCCACTTTCGAGAAAAATCGTGGAATTTTAAAAATGGAGTAATCTCAAACTTTTACGTGCTCTAACGTTGCCAATATGGAACTATGATTACAAAAAGGATGTATCAGTAGTAGTCCTCTAGTTTACTTAAATTTGTCATTCAAATTCTAGAAAACTCATTTTGAACCCCACCTGTTCGAGAAAATGTGAATTTGTAATAAAGGAGTAATTCTAACTTTTCCGTGCTCTAACTGCCAATATTGGTATGATTACATAAACGGAATGATCAGTTTAGATAGCTCATCAGTTGACAAGTATTTGTTCATTCGATCCTAGAAAACTCATTGGAACCACTTTTCGAGAAATCGTGAATTTGTAAAAATTAAGGAATCTCAACTTTGGCAATATGGGGTGAGTCACCCACCAAAACCCCCCAATGTATTAGTTAGTAGCTCATCTAGTTTACTTGTATTTGTCATTCAAATCTAGAAAACTCATTTTGAACCCACTGTTCGAGAAAATCGTGAATTTGTTAAAATTGAGTAATCTTAACTTTTCCGTGTTCTAACTTTGCAAATAGTGGGATGATTTCAAAAAGCAATGTAACAGTAAGTAGCTCATCGAGTTTACTTTTATTTGTCATTCTAATCTAGAAAACTCATTTTGAACCCACTTTTCGAGAAAATCGTGAATTGTAAAAATTGAGTAATCTTAACTTTTCCGTGCTCTAACTTTGCCAATAGTGGGATGATTACAAAAGGGAATGTATCAGTTAGTAGCTCATATAGTTTCCTTGTATTTGACATTCAAACCTAGAAAACTCATTTTGAACCCACTTTTCGAGAAAATCGTGAATTTGTAAAAATTGAGTAATCTCAACTTTTCCGTGCTCTAACTTTGCCAATATTGGTATGATAACTTAACGGAATGCATCAGTTAGTTGCTCATACGGTTGACAAGTATTTGTCATTCGATCCTAGAAAACTCATTTGGAACCCACTTTTCGAGAAAATCGTGAATTTGTAAAAATTGAGTAATCTCAATTTTTCCGTGCTCTAAACTTGCCAATATTGGGATGATTACAAACGGAAATAACTGATTTATTTCCTTTTGCTTATCCCCCTAGCTTATCTAGTTTACTTGTATTTGTCATTCAAAGCTACAAATTCTCATTTTGAACCAACTTTTCGAGAAAATCGTGAATTTGTAAAAATTGAGTAATCTCAACTTTTCCGTGCTCTAACTTTGCCAATAGTGGGATGATTACAAAAAGCAATGTATCAGTAAGTAGCTCATCGAGTTTACTTTCATTTGTCATTCAAACCTAGAAAACTCATTTTGAACCCACTTTTCGAGAAAATCGTGAATTTGTTAAAATTGAGTAATCTTAACTTTTCCGTGCTCTAACTTTGCCAATAGTGGGATGATTACAAAAGAGAATGTATCAGTTAGTAGCTCATATAGTTAACTTGTAGGCATTCAAACTAGAAAACTACATTTTGAACCCACTTTTCGAGAAAATCGTGAATTTGTAAAAATGGAGTAATCTCAACCTTTCCGTGCTCTAACTTTGCCAATATTGGTATGGTTAATATGATTACTTAACGGAATGCATCAGTTAGTAGCTCATACAGTTGACAAGTATTTGTCATTCGATCCTAGAAAACTCATTTGGAACACCACTTTTTCGAGAAAATCGTGAATTTGTAAAAATTGAGTAATCTCAACTTTCCGTGCTCTAATTGCCAATATGGTATGATTACAAAAAAGGAATGTATCAGTTTAGTAGTTCATCTAGTTTACTTTATTTGTCATTTCAATCTAGAAAACTCATTTTTGACCCACTTTCGAGAAAATCGCTGGAATTTGTAAAAAATGGAGTAATCTCCACCTTTCCGTGCTCTAAAACTTTGCCAATATTGGTATGGTTAGTATGATTACGAAACGGAATGCATCAGTTAGTAGCTCATACAGTTGACAAGTATTTGTCATTCGATCCTAGAAAACTCATTTGGAAGCCACTTTTCGAGAAAATCGTGAATTTGTTAAAATTGAGTTATCTTAACTTTTCCGTGTTCTAACTTTGCCAATGGTGGGATGATTTCAAAAAGCAATGTATCAGCAAGTAGCTCATCGAGTTTAGTTTTATTTGTCATTCGATCCTAGAAAACTCATTGGAACCCACTTTTGAGAAAAATCGTGAATTTGTAAAAATTAAGTAATCTCAACTTTGGCAATATTGGGGTGATTACAAAAAACAATGTATTAGTTAGTAGCTCATCTAGTTTACTTGTATTTGTCATTCAAATCTAGAAATCATTTGAAACCCACTGTCGAGAAAATCTCGTGAATTTGTTAAAATTGAGTAATCTTAAACTTTCCGTGTTCTAACTTTGCAGATAGCTGGATGATTTCAAAAAGCAATGTAAACAGTAAAGTAGCTCATCGAGTTTAATTTTATTTGTCCATTCTACCTAGAAAACTCATTTTGAACCCACTTCGAGAAATCGTGAATTTGTAAAAATGAGTAATTTAACTTTCCGTGCTCTAACTTTGCAATAGTGGGATGATTACAAAAGGGAATGTATCAGTTAGTAGCTCATATAGGTTCATTGTATTTGACATTTCAACCTAGAAAACTCATTGTTTGAACCCACTTTTCGAGAAAATCGTGAATTGTAAAATTGAGTAATCTCACTTTTCCGTGCTCTAAACTTTGCCAATATTTGTATGATAACTTAAGGAATGCATCAGGTAGTTGTCATACGGTGACAAGTATTGTCATTCGATCCTAGAAAACTCATTGGGACCCACTTTTCGAGAAATCGTGAATTTGTAAAAAATTGAGTAATCTCAATTTTTACGTGCTCTAACTTGCCAATATTGGATGATTAAAACCCCCGAAAATAACTGATTTATTTCTTTTGCTTATCCCCTAGCTTATCTAGTTTAATTTATTGTCATTCAAATCTAGAAAACTCATTTTGAACCCACTTTTTCGAAGAAAAATTCGTGAATTTGTAAAAAATGAGTATCTCAACTTTTCCGTGATCTAACTTTGCAATAGTGGGATGATTACAAAAGCAATGTATCAGTCAAGTAGCTCATCGAGTTTACTTTCATTTGTCATTCAAACCTAGAAAATCATTTTGACCCACTTTTCGAGAAAATCGTGATTGTGAAATTGAGTAAATCTTAACTTTTCCGTCGCTCTTAACTTTGCCAATAGTGGATGATTACAAAGAAAATGTATCAGTTAGTAGCTCATCTAGTTAACTTGTATTTGTATTCAAACCTGGAAAAACTCATTCTGAACCCACTTTTCGAGAAAATCCGTGAATGTAAAAATCTAGTAGTCTTAACTTTTCCGTGCTCTAATTTGCCAATATTGGACGACACAAAAAGCAATGTATCAGCGGGGGGGGGTGTAGTAGACTCATCGAGTTTACTTCATTGTCATTCAAACCAGAAACTCATTGTGAACCCATTTTTCGAGAAAAATCGTGAATTTGTGAAAAATTGAGTAATCTTAAACTTTCCGTGTTCTAACTTTGCCACTAGTGGAGGATTTCAAAAGCAATGTATCAGTAAGTAGCTCATCGAGTTTACTTTTATTTGTCATTCAACCTAGAAAACTCATTTTGAACCCACTTTTTCGAGAAATAGTGAATTTGTAAACATTTAGTAATCTTACTTTTCCGTGCTCGACTCTGCCAATAGTGCGGACGAAATACCAAAATGGGAAAGTATCAGCTAGACAGCTAAATCGAGTTTAGTTTTATTGTCAACACACGTAGAAAAACTCATTTTGACCACTTTTCGAGAAATCGTGAATTTGTAAAAATTGAGTAATCAACTTTCCGTGCTTCTAACTTTGCCAATAGTGGGATGATTACAAAAAGGAATGTATCAGTTAGTAGCTCATATAGTTTCCTTGTATTTGTCATTCAAACCTAGAAAACTCATTTTGAACCCACTTTTCGAGAAAATCGTGAATTTGTAAAAATTGAGTAATCTTAACTTTTCTGTGCTCTAACTTTGCAATATTGGTATGGATTACCAAAGGAAAAGTATCAGTTAGTAGTTCATCTAGTTTAACTTTAATTGTGTCATTCAAATCTAGAAACTCATTTTGAACCCACTTTTCGAGAAATTGTGAATTTGTAAAAATGGAGTATCTCAACCTTCCGTGCTCTAACTTTGGCTCCAATATGGTATCGGTTATATGATTACTTAACGGAATGCCAGTAGTAGCTCATACAGTTGGACAAGATTTGTCATTCGATCCTAGAAAAATCATTTGGAAACCACTTTCAAGGCAAAATGATGGAATTTGTAAAATTGAGTAATCTCAAACTTTTCCGTGCTCTAACTTGCCAATATTGGTATGATTACAAAAAGAATGTATCAGTGAGTAGTTCATCTAGTTTACTTTAATTTGTCATTCAAAATCTAGAAAAATCATTTTGAAACCCACTTTCGAGAAAATCGTGAATTTGTAAAAATGGAGTAATCTCAACCTTTCCGAGCTCTAACTTTGCCAATATTGGTATGATTACTAAACGGAATGCATCAGTTAGTAGCTCATACAGTTGACAAAGTAATTTGTCATTCGATCCCTAGAAAACTCAGTTCTTTTTTTTTTTTTTTTAGGAAACCCACTTTTCGAGACAATCGTGAATTTGTAAAATTAAGTTAATCTCATACCTTGGGCAATATTGGGTTGATTACAAAAAAACAATGTAATTAGTTCGTAGCTCATCTAGTTTACTTGTATTGTCATTCAAATCTAGAAAAATCATTTTGAACCCACTTTTTTTGAGAAATCGTGATTTGTAAAAATGGAGTAATCTCAACCCTTTCCGATGCTCTAAAACACTTTGCCAATATTGGTATGGTTAATATGATTACTTAACGGAAGCATCCAGTTAGTAGCTCTACAGTTGCAAGTATTTGTTCATTCGATCTAGAAAATGAGAGATTGGAACCCACTTTCGGAGCAAAATCGTGAATTTGTAAAAATTGAGTAATCCAAACTTTGCCGTTGCTCTAACTTTGCCAATATTGGTATGATTACAAAAAGGAATGTATCAGTTGTAGTTATCTAGGTTTCTTTAATTGTCATTCAAAATCTTAGAAAACTCATTTTGACCCACTTTCGAGAAAATCGTGAATTTGTTAAAATGAGTAATCTCCAACCTTTCCGGTGCTCTAACTTTGCCAATATTGGTATGGTAGTATGATACTAAACGAAGCATCAGTAGTAGCTCATACAGTTGACAAAGTATTTGTCATTCGATCCTAGAAAATCATTGGAAGCACTTTTAAAGAAAATCGTGAATTTTTTTTAAAATTTGATTTTATTCAATTTTCCGTCTCAACTTTGCCCAATATTGGGATGATTACAAAAAAATTTTTCAGTAATAGTTCAGTTTCCCTTATTTGTCTTTTTAAAAACCCCTAGAAAACCTTTTTAAAACCCATTTTTCGAAAAAATGGGAATTTGAAAAATTTTGAGTAACCCCAATTTTTCCGTGCTTAAATTTGAAAAAGGGGATGATTAAAAAGGAATGTACCGTTGTAGCCATTTTTTACTTGTATTTGTATTCAAACTAAAATTTCTTTTTTGAACCCATTTTTAAAAAATGGAATTGAAAAAAATTATATCTTAAATTTTTTCCGGCTCAACTTTGCCAAAATTTTTGGGGAGATAAAAAGAAAGTATCAGTAGTGCTCATCGTTTCTTTTTTTTTTCATTAAAACTAAAAAAATCATTTTGAACCCATTTTTCGAAAAAAATCGTAAATTTTAAAAATTTTGGAAATCTTAACTTTTCCGGGGTTCTAATTTTTCCCAATAGTGGGATGATTTAAAAAAAAAAGGCAATTTTTTTTTTGTATTAAATTTTTTTTTTGTCAAAAAAAGTAAACTGATGAGTACTAAATTAATCATTGCTTTTTAAAATCATCCCACTTTTGGGAAAGTTAGAAAGGGAAAAAAAATTATCAATTTTTTACAATTCACGATTTTCTGGGAAAAGTGGGTTAAAAATGATTTTTCATTTTGAATGAAAAAAAAGTAAATCGAGACTATACTATACATTGTTTTTAATCTCCAAATTTGGAAAAGTTAACCCGGAAAAAGTTAAGATACGATTTTTACAATTCCTTTTTAAAAAGGGGGTTTAAAAATGAGTTTTTTAGTTTGAATGACAAATAAAAGTAAACTAATGAGCTATAACGGGTACACCCCTTTTTGAAATCATCCCACTTTTGGCAAATTTGAGCACGGAAAAAGTTAGATTCTCATTTTTAAAAATTTCACGATTTTCAAAAATGGTTAAAAATGAGTTTTCTATTTAATTTGAAAATAAAGGTAAACTGATACTATTACGGGAACATTTTTTTGTAATCACCCCAAATTTTGGGAAAAGTTAGAGGGGAAAAAATTGGATCCCAAAATTTTAAAATTCACGATTTTTTTTAAAAGTGGTTCAAATGGTTTTCTTGTTTTTTATGCAAAAAGTAAACTTTATGAGATTTATGATAATCCCTTTTTAATCCCCCAATTTTGGAAAAATTTAGACAGGAAAATTAGATTCAATTTTACAAATTCACTTTTTTCTCGAAAAGTGGGTTCAAATGATTTTTTCTATTTTGAATGAAAATTTTAAAGTAAACAGATGACTACTACCCTTTTTGAAACACCCAATTTTGGGAAAAGTTAGACACGAAAAAATTGAATAAACTCAATTTTAAAATT
>JANFPS010000617.1:0-11383 GCA_024703675.1 Drosophila nebulosa | reverse complement strand
GGGCAAAAAAATAAAATGAATGTTTGGATCTTGCGGAGGCGGAGGGTGGTGTGGGGTAGGTGGAGTTAGAGGTGAGGTGAAAGGAGATACAATACATACAACCACAATCCACACGGAAGCACAGCCAATTGAGTATTAATGGTCAGACTCTTTTGGCTGTTGGCTGCTGCTGCGCTGGTGATGCTGATGCCAGCAAAAGTTCCTGCGCAGAATTATGGCAACGGAAACGGCAATGGACAGCCACAGGAACCAGGACACTAGGACATCAGGACACAGACACAGCAGGTCTGTCAGGGTCGACCAAATTTGAAAGTAAAATCAAACATATTAGAAAAATGGCGACCGACCAACCAACCAACCACTAGGGAACAGACGTTGCCCCCCTTCCCCTTTCCACCTTTACTTTTGCTGCTGCTACTGCTGGTTAGCTCGCAGAACCAAGAACCGATGATGATATATGAGATTAGCTCAAGTGGCCCCTCAATGGCAGCACGCCAAATACAACGAATGCCAGAGGAATGGAGCGGTTGGTGTGGAGGGGGGGGGAATACGGCGGGAAGCCCCTTTTCTGTGATTTAATTAATGATAAATTAAATTGTTCTTTGACTTGAATAATTTTGGGTGGTGCGTTTGTGTTTTTTTTTTTTTTTTTTGGGGTCGTCGTTCAATAGTTTTGCTTCTCTCCTTTTCGCCTCCTCTCTCTCTTTTCTCCCCCCCCTTCTTTCTCCTGCTCGCATGATGAATTGATAAATTTTTGTGTTTTCTGCGAATTTTTTGAAGCTGAATTTCAGGTGTATTTGTGCACATAACTCTATTACCGGGCATTGGGACAAAAAAATTTGAGGACCCAAATAATAATGATGATCAAATTTATCCCAATAATTCAAACATTAATTGGATTTAGTTAGGGTAAAGGGGGAAGGGGGCTTAAATAGTAATAAATTTTTTGAAAGCTCTTTTTTTTTTTATTTTTTTATCTGCCGGGAAAACATTTTTCGGTTTGTTGTCAAAACTTTTTTTGTAGTCGTGACCAAAAATAAATATACAAACAACATTTCCGATTTTTAAAAAAAATTTTAATTAAACAAATTTTGTGTGCAAAAAAACGGAAGTTGCTAGCTGTAATGGGCCCAAACCCAACCCACCCCCCGCCATCTACCCTACACTTTTTGGGGTAAAGTTTCCACGGTCTGCGACTTCCGCTTTGCCTCTCGGAAGAGTCGTAGGAAGTTTGGGCTCGAATGCCTGCCCGGGCCCTGAATTCAATTTTTGCACCATAAGTTGGCCCAAAATAGCAGAAAAGTTGCTCATAACACAACGAAAATAATAAAAAAATATAGGCAACAAACAATGATCAAGCTAAAAAGGATGAACATGAAAATGTGCACAAAACTTTTTACAGAAAACCAAAAACAGAAAAAAAAAAAAGAATCGGTTACTAAGAATGATTGGAATGTTGCCCGGATAGGGGGAGGAAGTTGACGAGGAGTATGATAAATCTCGGCAGCTGAAGCATTTGAATGTCACCCCCTGACTCGGGGAAGTGGACCGACATTTTTCTTCTTTTTTTCTTCAACTCGAAATAGTCAGACTCTCCGATCTCTGGCAAAAGAGTCATCTTAGGGGACCCTAAAACCAATGTCGCTATCACTTAAGCGAGCTAAACATATAAATCTTGCAATGGTTGGTATTGCAACACACAATAACAACAACAAAACAGCAGCAGGAACAATGTGCAATTTTATTGCCAAACCTCAGACATTGCGTATACGTAACGTAAGCATGCCAACCACCACAAATTCTATCCAGCCAGCTGCCATGCATTGTGACCAAACCGAGAACTAAGACCAAAGCCAGGCATCCCGAGGAGAGAGAGAGAGAGGGGGGAAGAGACATGGGGGCAACAAAAATTTGGGAAGCAGGATTGCTTTGGGGGCATCTGACAGGCAAACGAATGAATCCTTTGTCCATTTAAAGCTTGCCCGCAAAAAAAACTTCAATTTGAGTAAAATTTGAAGATCATTAAAGTGAGTTGTCTTCCTCTTTCCATGCTGCTCGAGCATTTGGGGCGTGTGTGTGCTGAGGCCATATTAAAAAAGAAAAATGCAAAAAATATATTTTGCACTTTCACACAAAAATGGACAATGGCAAGACACCCAAAAAACAAGAGAATTGAGTAACCGGGCCACTTGCTATTATTTATGTTAATTGAAACGAAGCTAAGGCGACGTTCATCATTTTCCCAGGTTTCCCTATTGTTTTTGTTGTTGTTTGGCCGGGACATACGTGACAGCAGCTCAAAAATGAGTGAAAGGGACAATAAAGAAAGGGGGTAGACAACTAAAAACTAGTCATAGTCGTAGTCATAGTGAGCCCGGGCATGTCAAGTTGAAGCTCCCCCCCAAATAAAAACAGGGGGGCAAAGGTCCAAATTTCAAAAACAATCAAAAACACATGCAAAAGGGGAAAAAAATTTAAAAACTGAAATAAATTTAATAGAAAATTTTACAAAAAAATTTTAAAACATAAGTTCAGAAAAATTTAAATTTCTATAAAAGTAAGATGAAGAAGGAATAAATGAAATAAAATTTAAAAAAATTAAAACAAAGTCAGAAAGAAAAAGGAGAAAAAATTTAAATCTGTGACTACCCCAAAAAAATTTTAGCTTATTTTTTTAAAATTCCCCAAAAAAAAATTGGTAAAAATTTTTTAAAATTTTAATCTGTGCATGCAAACAAAAGATAAATTTAAAAAGTCTTATGTGTTATGTTTCAATTCAATTGAGTTTGTAATTCTCAACTATTTTTGGCGTCAAATTAGAACAAAAAATATGCCACTTTTTTTTGGGACTAAAAGTTTTTAGCCAGGTTATGCGTTTATATGCAATTGTCCCGGACGAATAGTTGTAAAAAAAGGGGAAAAAAAAATGGGCAATGGGGACAATGTTTTTTGAAAGAAATAAAAAAAAAAGGACAAGGTTAAAAAGTATTTAAAATTAAAAAATTTATCCCCAAAAGCAGAAAATCTCTTCATTTTTTGTTTGGGCAATAAATGACCTGTAACCTGTTAATTCCAAAATTTTTTAAAAAAAACGCAAACTTTTTACAAAATTTTATGGATTTTTAAATTTTTAAAAAAATAAGTTTATCCTTTTTTAAAATTTGCTCAATGCAGTTTACCGATAAAAAGTTGAGAATTTTTTCAGAAGGGGAAAAATTCTTTTACAATTATAATTTTAATTTAAATTTCCGTTTCACTTTACAGCTAGCAACTTAAGATCTTTTTGAAAGGGAATTTAAAAATTTTTAATGGTTTTTTTAATTTTGATAGTTTTTCAAACGAAAAAAATTTGAAATTTTAAATTTTTTTTGTTTTTTTAAAAACAAAGTTTCTTACAATCATAATTAAAATAACCCCTTTTTCATTTTATTTTCCACCACGGAAACCTGATGGGGTGTCTGACAAGGTAGAAAATCGGGGTGGTGTTTTGTGTGTTTGGGTGTGTGTGTTTAAGTATGTGCCTGTTGGTGCGGGGGCGTTATTAGGTAAGGCGGCCCCGTGGGCTTTTAAAGCTTTTGTCTAGCTAAAAGCTTTGTCCCCCATCCTGGAAGGCACTCAGCCCCCCATTAAAAGCCATCCATAACCGCCCAAACGAGCGACCAACCACTAAAACCCATTGTTGTTTTTGGCCCCCCTATGCGGGCCCCTGCCCATAGTTTCTGCCCCCCAAAAAATTATGCAAGGGCAGGCTTCCAGGCTAACTCCCAAACCCAAACGCATACAACAAAAAACGCCATTGGACCCCATAATTGCAGCAGTTCCCTTTCGCGGTCTCTGTCTGTCTGTAGTCGTCTGCCCTGGGGGTCTGTGTGTCATCGTCGTCGCCCCATCATAAACGAGACGATGATCACACACAGCATGCAGGGCCAATAACCGTTTCCATCCCCTTTCCTTTCCCCCTTTTTTTGCATGGCATGGATTTTGGGTGGGGCGCAAGTGCGTTAAGTGCAATGCCCGAAAATTGGTTGACACCCAAAAGCAAAATGGGCCAAACACATCCCCGTTTCCCACCGACTAAACGTTTTCACTGGTCAGTCCCGGGCTTTTTGCCAGATTTTATATTTGTCTTCAGCACAAGGGCCCGGGACTGACGAATAGGGACGACCGACAAACTGACAATGACGACGGGATGACTGACTCCCCGTTAAACCTTTGGTTTCTGGGCCTGTCACAAATAAATTTAATTTTAAGTTGACTTGACATGCTCCCAAATTTGGCCGCGTGCGGTTGCATTTAAAAATTTGGGGAATCGGGCCCAAATTTGGAAAGTGAGCTCACTCTTTTCCCTTCCCCTTCCCCTCGTTACCCAAGCGGGTTTACCCCGGGAAAAGATGCTGACGAGAAGACGTACAAAGTTTCAAGTTTTACGTGCCCTTTTTCGGGGTGATTAAAAAAAAATTTCAAAAAAAATTTTGTTAAACTAAAGTATTTTAGGGTAAAATAATGACAAGAGAAAGGGGGGGAACTAGAGGAAAAAATTTTTGATTAAAATTTTAAAACAAGATATAAAAAAATTTAGTTTTCCCCAAAATTTTAAAGATTTATTTTCTTTTCCTTTTATCAGCCCAATTACTAAAAAAATAATTTGGGTTTTCTCTTTGTAGTTCCAAATTTAATACTTTAAAAGCAAATTGGTTTATGTCTGTTTTTCGTCTATCGATTTTTTTTTATCTCTAATTGATATGGAGTTTTGGGGCAAAAAAGGCTGTAAATATAGATATTAAAATAAAACATTAAGAAAAAATAGGTAAATACATAAAAAAAATTTAAAAATGATTTAGGATTTTAAGAGATTTCAATGCTTTCCAACCCCTTAAAAATTTGGGTTATTGAAAAGGGGAAAAAACCAGCAAAAATTAAAATTATTTTGAGTCAACGTAAAGGGAGAGCATAAAGCAAAAGGGGGGATGCCAACCCCCCTTTTCTTTTCACGTGGGTTTCCCCCGCTTTTAAAAGGGGGATTACGTGTGAAGAAAACCTAAAACTTTTGAAAAAAACCCCCCTAAAAACAAAATTTTTGGGGGTATTATCAATAAATTTGAATAAAGAAAAAAGAGATATGTTTTAAAAATTGGGACTAGCAGCACTTAAACCTTTTTCGATAGTTTACGAATGCCGTTTTAAAAAGGGGTTTGCCCGCGCTAAATTGCCAAAAAAAATTGGCATCGCGTTTATTTTTAGAAATTAATTTAATTTAGAAAAGAAACAGAAATAAATTAGGGCACAGAGATTATAAAAGGAATTTCTTCAAAATAAAAGTGGATTAAAGGAAAATAAGGGTTCTGACAAAAAACCTAAAAATTTTTTTAACAAAAAAGTGTATACATTTTGTAAACAAAAGTACTTTTTAAAATTTAAAAGTTTCAATTTGAACAATGTAAAATTTTCCCCCTTTCTGAAACGAAAAAGAAATTTAAAAAAAAAAAGAAATACAATTTTAAATTAATTTAAAAAATTTTTAAAAGTTTTTTCATTTTTTTTATTGGGTTTTTTAAACTTCAAAAAAAAATACGTATAGATTTTTGCAAAAAATTTATTTTTGGGGCCTGGCTAGTAAATTTTCAAATTTTGAATTGGCATCCCTAAACCTAAAGTTTCCCGACTTTTTGTTATCCAAAAAATTCATTTTATTAAACCCGATTTATTTAGAGGTTTTAAACAAAAAGAAGGGTAAAAGTTAAAAATTTTACTCGTTTTTTTAAGAATTTTTTTATGCCAAACCCCTTTTTCCTAATTTTTTTTTTGGGTTTAAAAAACTAGAAATGCCTCAGTCCAAAACGAATACTAAGTTAACCCTTTAAAATTTCAATATGTTCATTTTTGATATCGGGTTTTGAGGCTTTAGAAATTTTTTTTTACTTGAATAAAAATAAAAATTATAAATTTCCTGCTTTACAAATTCCATTTTCATTTATGTTTATCAAAAAACTATAGTACCCGCATTATTTTAAAACGTTTCAGCTTAGTTGAATTAAAAAAATTTCTTTTTTTTGTTTTTATATTCTATTGGGTTTTTTTTGTTTTTCCCCTTTTCTAAATAGACCTGCTTAAATTTTTTATTCTGTTGTAACATTTGAAAATCAAAGAGATATATGAAAATAACAAACTGGTTTCAAGTTGTGGGGCCCGCAAAATGGGGCAACTGGCTCTGTTTTTGGGCCTCGATTAACACCGCAAAATTAGCTGAGGCTGTGTCAATTTGTTTTGGGGGCCCACGAAAAAAGGGCCCAAGAGAAAAGGCCCCCCCCAAAACAAAAGAAAAAGGAAGGGGAACAACTAGCAGCCCGCAAACAGCAGCCCCGCGGGAGCAGCAGAGGGCTTAAAAACTGGGCCAAGTGGGAAAAATTAAACGGTTATAAAAAATTTGTCTCGACCAAAACGGGGGAAGGAGAAGACGTTCCCGGGCGATGGCCCACGCATTATTTTTTAACAGGGCCAGAACCCGAATTTCCCCAAAACCCGCAAACAGAAATTTGGCCCAAAAAACAATCCAAAAAAAGGCCCAGAAACAGGCGCGGAGCTGGGAACAGGAGCAGGAAAGGGCCAAAAAAAAAAAAAAAAGTTAAATTTAAAAAAGCCTTTAAATTTGGGCCAAAAGGGCCTTAAAGTTAGAACCCGTATTTTGAAAACTGGGCTTGGGGCCCGGACATGGCGGGCTGAGGGGGGGGGGCTGAGTATAAAAATGCCAAAATATTTATTTTTTAAACGCAGTCCCCAAATTTCAAAAAAAAATTTTAAAAACAACTTCCCCGTTAAGTGAAAACGAACCCCCTTCCCGTTCAGTTTAGCCCTTTGCCCATTTTCCAATTTCCATGGGGGAAGTTTGCTCTAGTAGGCCCCTCAAATTTACCGCCCCCTTTACCTCTTTATTGCCCTCCCCGGGCTAAAATATTCGATGCCCGCTATGCTGCTTAATTTTGACCCTTTTTTTTTTTTTTTCTTTCGGGTTTGGGCCCCGTTCCAAATCACCGTTTTCCCGGGGAAATGGGACTTTAAACAAAACAGGGGCAACCAACAACAAAAACAAAAACCCGACAAGTCGAAGGACCAAAAAACCCGGTTAATTTGGGGAAAACCCCAAAAAAAAACCCAAATTTTTGGGAAAATAAAAAAAAAAAAAAAAAAAATTTTTTAAAAAACCAAACTTGGGTTTTAACGAAATGAATCCGGGTTTACCATAAATTGTTTCCTAAAGACAATCGGGGGGAAGGTCCCCAAAGGAAATTTTTAAATTTTAAATTTTTTTTTCAAGTACCAAAATTTTTTTTTTAAAGCCCCTTTTTCCAATCAAAAAGGGAAAAAGAAAGGAAAGAACAGGTTTTGTCCCGGGAAAAAAGGAAGTTTTGCTCTTTCTTTTTTAAGGCCAAAAAATTAAAATTTTTGGCCCAAAATGTTGGGTTTGAAAAATTTGGGTTTAAAAACCAATAAATTTTAAATTTTTATTTCTTTTTGATGAAACCCCTTTCTAACAACATTTGGAATAAATTGGAATTTTTTGTCCAAAGGGTTGGAACTTTTGGTTTTTTGGGGTGGAAAGGAAAAAAGAAATTTTTAGCCGGGTCCAAAACTTTTGTTCTCTTCTTAAAAATTTTTTTTGGGAATTTTAAAAAAACAAAAAAAAAAGAAAAAATAAAATTTTTAAATTCGGCTTTTGTATTTCCCCCTTGGTTTTTAAATTTCAAAATTTTTCGGTTTTGAAACAAATTTCATGGGGGTTTAAAAAGGAAAAAAATTTGGGGTTTTTTTCAAAATTTTTTTTTTTGTGATTTTAAAAAAATTTTAGGGTGTTTTTTTGGTCGGAAGGCCCTTGTTTCCTTTAATCCCTTTTTTTGTTTTGGTTTTTTGCTCTGTGTTTAAATTTATTTTTCGGGGTTAATCTGTTTAAAAAAATTAATTTTAAAAACTTAAAACGCCGATGCCAATCTTTTTGGGGGAAATTTAAGGGGGGTGCTAACCCCGGAAACAGGCAAAATTTGTTAAAAAAATATCGAAAACGGTTTTAAGGTGCAAATCCAATTTAAATTATCTTTTTTTTTTAATTCATAATTAATTTAATCCCCAAAAAATTTTTAGGTTTTTGGGGGTTTTTGCAATAGTTTTTTAGCTTCACAAGGATCCCCTTTAAAATCGGAGTTACGTGAAAAGGGGAGGGTTGATCCCTGTTTTGTTATAGCTATCTGTCACTGTTACCAAAAAAATTAAATTTTTGCTGGGGTTTGTCTTGCAAAAACAATTTTAAGTTTGGAAAGCATTTAAATCTCTTAAAAAACTAACTCATTTATTTTTGTAGTTTGACCATTTTTTTTTTATTAATATTTTTAATTTAATGTTTTCCCCAATATTTTTAAAATTTGGGAAAAATTGATAAAGAATAGACGATAACCCAAAAGCTTTTTTAAAATTTATTTGGGAACTACAATGAGAAAAATCTTTAAAATTATTTATAAATAATGGCGAAATGAGAGAAAAAAATTTTATCTTGGGAAGAAAATTTTTTTCGTTTTAAATTTAACAAAATTTTTTCTAGGTTTTCCCTTTCTCTTGTCATTATTTTACCCAACTTTAGTTTTAACAACAATTTTTTGAATTTTTTCTTTAATACCTCGAAAAGGGGCATAATACTTTAACACTTTGTCGTCTTTCTCACCCCCAGCCCAACTTTGGGGGGGAAAGAGCAGCAGAAAAAACAGTGAGCTCACTTTAAAATTTAAACCCGATTCAAAATTGTAAATCCCAAACACGCACGGGGCCAAATTTGGGAAGTTGTAAGTCAATTAAAGTTAAATTTATTTGTGAAAAGGCCCCGGAAGCCAAGGATGAACGGAGAGTCATTCAGTCAGTCAGTCAGTTACAGTTTGTCCGGCGTGTCCAATTCAGTCAGTCATTCATTGGTGAAGCCCTTAAATAAAAACTCCCGGGGCAAATGCCGGGGCACGACTAGTTAAACCCCGGTGAGTGGTGAATCGGTAAAGTGTGTGTGGCCCTTTTTGTTTTCGCTGTAAACCCGAAATTGCGTAAATTCCCACTTAACGCATTTGGGGCCCGCCCCGAGTCCTTTGCCATGGAAAAAAAGGGCAAAAGGAAAATGGGCAGGAAACGGTTATATGGAACCCCTGCTTTCCCTGTGTGAGGGATCATGGTCATCGTGATGATGACGACGACGTGACCCCAGAACACAGACAGAAGCCCGGACGGGACAGAAGACGACCGGCGAATGGCAACTGGCTGAAATTATGGTTTTCTCAATGCGTTTGTTTTGTAGCGGGGTTTGGAGTTAGCCGGGAAAAGCCTGCCTTTGAAATTTTTGCAAAAAAAAGAAACTATGGACAGGGCCCCAAGCAATAGGGGGCGGCAACAACAACAATGGTGTTGTAGGGGTTGGGTTTCGCTCTTTGGGTTCGGTTAGGGGAGGGTTTGAATGGGGCGTTGCAGTGCCTGCCAGAGAGGGGGCCCAAAAAAGCTTTTTAGCTAGACAAAAGCTTTGAATGCCCAGGGGCACCCAAATTACCCCTAATAACGCCACGCACCAAAGGAACATACTTTTGAAAAAAAACACCCCCAAAACCCACACACACACACACACAAATTTAAACTCCCCTCTGTCAGACACTCATCAGTTACCGTGGGGGAAAAAAAGTGAAAAGGGCTTTTTAAATTTATAAATTTGGTAAAAAAACTGTTGTTAAGAAAAAAAAAAAAAAATTTAAAAAATTTAAAATTTTGGGTTTGCTTTTAGAAAACTCATAAAATTAAAACAAACCCAAAAAAAAAATTTAAAGTTTACAATAGATTTTTAGATTTGGCTAGCGGTCGTGTTTAATTTAATTTAATATATAATTGAAAAAGAATTTCCTCTTTTTGAAAAGTTTTCTCAACTTTTTTAAATCAAGGAAAAACTGCAAAATGAGAAATTTTTAAAAACGGGCCCTTTAAAATTTATTTTTTGGAAAGAAAATAATCCATAATTTAGAAACAGTTTGCTTTTTTTTTTAATTTTAAAATTTTTGGAAATTTAGCGGGTTTTACAGGCCCTTTTAATTGCCACAAACAAAAAAAGGAAGAGATTGGTCTCTTTAGGAAAAAATTTAATTAAGTACCGGGTTGAGGAACCAATTGTTTTTTTTTTTCATTTTTTTTCAAAAATCTTTGTCTATTCCCTATTTTTTTTCTTTTTTTACAACTATTCGTCCTGTAAAAATTTGGCATATGAAACCCCCAGTCCAAAGAAACCCTTTGGTTAAGACTGTTTAGTAAAGAACAAAGTGATATTTAGGGCTTTAAAATTTTACCCAAAACTAGTTGAGAATTTCCCAACTCAATTGAATTAGAAAAAAAAACAGCATAAGACTTTTAACTTTTTCTTATGTTTGCATGCGGGCGATTAATTTTAAAAAAATTTTTACCAAAAGTTTGGGTAACTTTTAAAAAAAGTAAAACTTAAAATTTTTTGGTGAAAAGTCACAAAATTTAAATTTTTTTTCCTTTTTTCTTACGACTTTGTTTATTTTTTAAAATTTTAGGCCGTTTTTTCCTATCCCTTTCATTTTTTACGGGTTTTAGCCAATTGATTCTTCCTTTAAAATTATGTTTTAAAAATTTTTTTGATAAATTATCATTTAAATTTTTTTTCAGTTTAATTGTTTTCCCCCTTTTGGGGATGTTTTTTTTTGAAAATTTTTGTCTTGAAATTTTTACACTTTGCCCAATGTTTTAGGGGAGGAGCTGCAACTTGAACCCGGGCTCAAAATGACTAAAGACTAGACTAGTTAGTGTTGGGCTACCTCCCGCTCATTTTTTGCCCCTAAAAATTTTTTTAGCTGCGGGCAGTATGTCCTGGCCCCCAACAAAAAACAACAACAATAGCAAACTGGCAACATGATGAAAGTTTTGGGCCCTTGCTTTGTTTCCCAAATTTAAAATAAATAATAAGGAATGGGGCGGTTACTCAATTTCCCTTTTTTGTTTTTTGTTTGTCTTGTCCCTTGGGCCATTTTTGTGGGGAAAGTGCAAAAAATATTTTTTGAATTTTTTCAAATTTTTTAATTTTGGCAATCAGAACACACAAAGCCCCAAATGCCCCGAGCCCGCATGGAAGAGGGAAGGGCAACTCACTTTAATGATCTTTAAATTTTATCAAATTGAAGTTTTTTTTTTTCGGGCAAACTTTTAAAAGGACAAAGGATTTATTCGTTTGCCTTTTCAAAAGCCCCCAAAAAACAATCCTGCTTCAATTTCGTTTTCCCCCCAAAGTCTCTTCCCCCCCCTCTCTCTCTCTCTCTTCTCTCGGGATTGGGCCCGGCTTTGGTTCTTGTTTTCGGTTTTT
>JANFPS010000616.1:0-11399 GCA_024703675.1 Drosophila nebulosa | reverse complement strand
CAACCACCAGATCCTCTTCTCCTCTCCCACCGACCCATCTTCCCCCAAAAAAGGCTGGGACAATTGTTGGGGCGTGTCAGATAAAGGGTCGCCCCCCCCTAAAAACCTCCCAAAAAAATCCCACCACCATTCAAAAAAACCATCCAGCATCCAACTACCCAAACCCTTAAACCAAATTCCCATCCCCCTTTGCCCTTTTAAAATGTTCATTCATTTAAAAAACCGAATTTTCAACATTAAAATGTTTAAACAAAAAATTGGGTTTTTTGCTGTTGCTTTTTTGTTGTTGCTTTGCGGGTGGCATTTAGCCTTGCCCCCAGCATCAACATCGTCAACTTCTTCCTTGCGGGCCCGGGTTGGGAAATTCTTTTTTACAAAAATTTGTAAAGCCTAAAAAACCATTAACTATCCGCCTTTTCATATTCATGTCGTCTGTCTGTCTGTGGGGGACGGGTATTAAGGAGACGGGGAAATTTAGGGGGGGGTTAGGGGGGGGGGGGGGGTTGGGGGGGGGGGGGGGGGGGGGGTTGGGGTAAAAAACTGGGAAAACCGAAAGACTTTTTTTGGGTTTTTTTAAAATTTTAATTTAAAATTTGTTTTTGTGTTTAAAGGGGAAAAAGTTTAAGAAAAAATTTTTAAAAAATAAATGCAAAAAAAAATAAAAAAAAAAAAAAAACCCAACAAAAAAAAAAAATGTAAAAACAAAAATTTTAAAAAATTAATTAATTTTAAAGGAAATTTAAAAAAAATAAAAAAAAAAAAAAATTAATGAAAAAACCTAAAACAAAACCAAAAATAAAAAAGAAAAAAAACTTTGGAAAATTTTTAACCCCAAAAAACTTTCTTTTTACCCTTTTCTTTTAAAAAGGTTAAAAACTTCCAAAATAAAAAAATTATTTATAAAACCCTGGCTCCCCAAAATTTTAAATTGGTAAAAGGGGAATATTAAAAAAAGGCCAGGGGGTATGAATAAACCCGGCAAAAGAAACCCTTTTTTGTCCCAAAAAAAGGGTATTTAAATTTTTCTTGTTTTCCGCAAAAAACAGCCAAAGCCCGATATGCCAGCCCCGTTTTTTTCCGGTCTTTTTCGTCTGTTTCGGGGCGCCCCAAAAAACCCCTTTTTTGCTAAAGCGAAAATTTTGGAATGCCCCCTTTCGTAATATAAGTTTTTCTATTATAAAAGCTACTTAAATAAACCTTTTGGTTTATACCCGTTGGGGCCCAAACTAAAAATCATACAGCCCCCCTTTTAAGGAACGATCGGGGGTTCCCAAAAAGGGAAAGTGAGTGATTTGAAAAAAATTTTTCTTTTTGTTTTTTAAGTTTAAAAAAACAAACCCGCAAAAAATTAAAAAATGGAGCGCCACCTATTTTTTAAAAAATTTTAAAATAGGGATCCGGACTACTATAAAAAAAAAACATATATTTCCCCCAAAAACGGGCAAAATCAAGAAAAGAAATCTCAGAAAAGGAAAAAAAACCTTTTTTTGTTTTTTTTTAGTTTTCCGAATCAAAAAGGCCCGGCCCCCCAAATGGAAATTGTTGGGGTGCGCTAATTTTTCCCCGCCAATTTGGGTTAGGTCAAACCCAAATTAAAATTCATAAGCTCCCTTTGGGGAACAAAAGGAAAAAATTTTTCTTTTGGGAAAAATTTTTTTTTTTTGTTTTTTGGAGTTTTTTTTAAACCAAAATTTAAAAAAACCTTTAGAAATCAAAAACATTAAGTTTTTCCCAAAAATTCGGCTAAATAAACCCTAATGGGATATGCTCGGGCCAAATATTGATCCGCAAAGGCGGCAAGGGATTTTCAAATATGGGCATAGCCGAATTTAAAACTTCTTTAATTTTTAAAATTTAAAAAAATAGACCCCCATTTTTTTCCCACATATACGAAAAAATATTGTTTCTGACTGTGGTTTTTTAAATTCTTAACAAAACATTCCCAAAATTAAATTGGAAATGAGTTTTTTTCCACCAAAACTTTCAGTTCAAACCGCTTTTTCCCTTTATCTTCCCTAACTGCCCAACTTGCCTAGTTTATATGAATGGAGTTTAAATGAATAGGGAATTTAAATTATATTATATTATATAAAATTAAACCCAAAGCAAACCCGGGGGGGAAAATATCTTTAAGCTGAGACGGGGGCCAACAGGCGGGGGAGTGGGGAAAATTGGGTTTATTTTCGGATTTGCAAAATTTTTTGGGTTATAAAAATTCATCAATTTTATGGGGAAAATTTTTAAAACTATAAAAAAGGGAAATTTTTTTATTTTCACAATTTTGGGCGTAAATGGGAAAAAAATTTTGTTTTTTTTTTTTACTTTGAATCGGGGAAACTTCTTTTTCTTGTGGGATGTTTTTCCCGTAGAATATTAAATTTGAATGTATAAGAAAAAAAACTAAAAAACTGATTTAATTTCGAAAATTTTTTAAGGGGGATTTCTTAAAAATTTTTCCCCCAAAAACCAATTGAATGGCAAAGAAGAAGTCTTTTTCCCTTTGGCCTTCTCTTTGTAATCTTTTTTTTCTGTTTTCACTTGGGGAATAACGTTGAAAACAACAAAGTATGAATTTTTGCCTTTTTTTTTTTTTTTTTGGCAATGTTCTGAAAATATTTATATTTTTTTTAAGGATGGCCCCTTTGGGTTTTAAATTTTGGAGTCAAGGCAACCCAAACCCCATTGGCTATAGATCAATAATGAGTATAAAAGGGCCCGGCCACCCAAATAAAGCCAAAGGGTTTAAAACCCAAAAAAATAGAACCCCCCCCCCAGACAATAAAGCACTTGACCAAATTAACTTAGAGATACAGATAAAAATTTCCCGTTTTTTTTTTTGTAGTTGGTTTAAAAAAAAAATTGGGGGGCAAAATGAAAAAATTTTGCCATTCAGTTGGCCAGGGTGAAAACATGCCCTTCCAAACGTCTTTCCAACTGCCCCCCGGGTTAATGCATTTTTCCCCCCAAAAACCAAAAAAACCACAAAACACCACACCCCCACAAACAAAACACACCAAAAACCCCCACACCCACAAAAACACCAAAAAAAACAAAACACACAAAAAACACCCCCAAAACACCCCACACAAAAACCTTTTTCCAAAAGGAAAAGTAAGAGGGGTGGTAAGAGAGGGGGAGGGGTTTAAAGGGGACCCAGAAAAACCCGGCGCCAAAAGATGGGCCAAATGCGTCTCTTTTTTTTGCCAGGACCCCGGCAAAAAAGGGGGCGAGCGGTGGGGGGCAGGCGGGTGTGCGAAGAAAACCCGAGGCAAAAAACCAAATCAGTGGGCCAAAAAATTTTGCCCACCAGATGGGGGTTAAAACGTGTCGGGAAACTTACTCAGGCCGCCCATGAATCGATTTTTTTAAAAAAAAAAAAACAAACAAAAAAAAAAAAAAAAAATGCCCCCCCTTTTTTCTTTTTTCCAAATCCTTTTCCCGTTTTCCTTTTTTGAGTAGGCAGCCCCTTTCATTTTTTTTTTTTGGGGGTTTTCCTTTTTTGGGTTTTCGGTATAAAAAAAAACCCAAACCCAAAATTTGGGCGTTTTTAATCAGTTTTTGTAATACAATTTTCCCGTTAGTAGTTTTGTAATGAAAATTAAAGACCCCCCAAAGGCCAAAAAACCGGGTTTTTTTTCCCCAAAAAAGTTTGCAGTTGCAGTTTTTTCAGCATGCAACAAAAAGCTTTATGAATTAAAAACAACTTTTTTTATTCTTGCCTTTGGGAAAACCCTTTGGGCCCTTTAAAAAACCAAAAATCTTAAATTTTAACCCATCTTTTAAATTGGAAAATGTTTTTGAAACCGGGGGGGGCCTTGAAAAGTAAGTGTCAAAAATTTTCCTTTGGAAAAATCAAAAAATAAGTCAAAAACTCAAACACAATTGGGGGAAAAATTAAAGATGCAAATTTTTGCCTTATGTTAAGGGTTGGGGAATGGGGGGTTAAAGGGGGGGTTGGGGGGTAAACCCCAAAGCACTTTAAAAACCAAAACCCCCTTTCGAAACCCGAGGTTATACAAATTTTTTTTAAAAGGCCCACAAAGGGGGAAACTAAAACTAAACTGAAAAAAAAAACCACCAAATAAACACTTTAAGGCCCCAAATTTTATGGGCCAAAGGGGCTTTGTTTGTGGTCATTAAAAAAAATGGGGCATTTTTTGCCCGGGGAAATTTGGAATCGACTATATTCTTATCAAAAAAAAATATATTACGAAATTTTCCCCTTTTTAAACCCCTTAAAAAATTTTATAAAAAAAAAAGGGTTTTTTTTTTACAAATTTTTTTTTAAAAGAATCTGTAAGGCCAAAGGCCAAAAGTTTTGAATATGGGAAGGGGAAAAAAAGGTTATAAAAAAAGTGGAAGGTTTTGAAAATCCTTTCTTTTGGGTTAAAACTTAAGCCCTCATTCAAAAAACCTAAAGGTGTTTTTTCCGTTTTCGGGGGGGCCCTAATCCCATTGAAAAAAAATAAACTTGAATTTAAATTTTTCAAAGGGCGTTTTTTCTTTTAAAAAAAACTTTTTTATATTGAAAATTTTTTCCGGGTTTTTTTTTTTTGGGGTTTTTTTTAGTTTTTGTGTTTATCCAAAATTTTGGGGGAACGGGCATAACAGGCAGAAATCTTTAATAAAATTTTCGCGAAAAAACCCTTTTTTCGCAGTAAATCCCAACCATTTTTTTTTTTTTTTGGTTTTTTTAGACGCGACCCACAAACAAATTTCACGTACCAAAAAAACAAACTTAGCCTATTTTAAACCCCAGGCCCATACCCCGCCCAGCCCCAGTCATAAACCAAACCCATGGGCCCATGCCCAAAAAGCCAGGCCATTTCAAATTTCCCTTTTCGTTGTCGACAAAACTTTGTCGTTCCCGTGTTTCTGTAATTTCCCCCGAGCAATTAAACCACAGCCAAAAAAAAAAAAAAAAAGGAAAAAAAAAAAAGCTTGGCAACCCAAAAACCCCAAAAGAAAAAAAAAATAAACTAAAAAAAAACCATATATTTTTAAAAAAATTATAAAATAAACGTCAAAAACAGGAACTATACCAAACTTTGAGCCACGTCCCTTTCCCAAAACGAGCCCCAAAATAGTTGTCCCGGGCCCGGCAAAAGCCCTAAAGAATACCCTTAAAAATTTCCCAAATAATGAAATGGGTTTAATTTAAGGAGCTACAAATACATACATAGTATTGTTTAAAAAAAATGTAAACATGGAGGAGGGGGCCCTCAAATTTCGGGATTGAACCAAAAAAAAAATTTGGAAATGTCAATGCCAAAAAAAGATTGACAGAGACCCTAAAAAAAAAAAGGTTTCCACCCCCTTATTAATTTTTTTTTGTTTTTGTTTTAAAAAGTGGGTTTTTTTTTTTAGTTTCTTTAGTTTTTTACGCATATTTTTTTTTTTTAATTTTTTTAAAATTTGGTTTTTTTTTAGTTTTTTAATTTAAAAAAAAAAACTAAAAATAGATTTGAAAAAAAAAAAGGCCCCCAAAATTTAAATTTCCCAAATTTTAAGCGTTTAAACATTAAAAAAAAATAATTTTTTTCTAATCTTGGGAAAAAATAATTTTTTTTTGAAAACAAAAAATTTTTAAAATGAGCTTGTACGGGATAGTTTTTTTTTGCCCAGTGTTCCCCCCTAAAAGGGATTCCCAAATTTTTTGGTTTACCTTTTAAGAAACTGGTTATGCATAAACCCTTTCCGGCCCACTGGGCACTAGTTTTTGGGGGCCTTTTTTGGTCGGGCGAGTCGGTTCATTAGAGGCGCATGCCGGGTGGGCCTACATTTAAGAAATTAAAAATGTTTTAATAAATTTACTAAAAAAAAAACATTGTCGATTCGAAACAAAAAACACACACAAAACAACACAAAACCACAAAAGGGTAGACGAAAAAGCAAACTGTAAATACATCGCCCCGCTGGCTGACCCGGCCACAATGGACGCTTGACAAAGGAGAGGAGGGGGAATGTCTTTGTCAGGTAAAATATGGCCACCCTTATGGCCCCGAGGATGTTCCTTTTACTGCCCCCGGGAGTAGCCCAAAAATTAACACAAACCCTTTAGACTTTAGCTTAAATTGTTACCTTCTCCTTGAGTTCTTGTTTGGGTTTCACGTTCTCCCCCCCTCTTTTCCCCCCTCCCCCCTATGTTTTAAGGGCCCAATGAAATTTAGCGCCCTGGCATTTTTGCCATTGATTGATATTTCCCAAGTAGTTTAAGTTTTTCTCGTTTTCCCATTAGCTCGTTGATGTATGTTGTATTTTACGTGATTTCGGGATCGTTTTTTTTTTTTTTTTCGGCTTTGGGGCGGTGCTCTTAGCCAAGAAAAAACCGGGTTTAAAAAGGTGTTTTTTCGTCTCGTCTCTTTTTTTTTTTTTTTTTTACGCCCGTCTAATGTTTTTTGAAAATGAAAAAAAATTTAACCACCGGGTGAATATTACAGAGAAAATGGGTTTTACCTCCGCTTACCCCCCAACCCTTAAACATCTTTTTAAAGTCCACCCCAAAAGGGTACTATACTGGATTTCCCCCCCCCCCCCGGCCCACTAGATCCCAATGTACATTGCGGGTAAAAAATTTGGTGGGGCCCCGGGTTAAAAAATTTCTTTTAAATATTTTTGATCATTTAAATTTTGAATTTAAAATTTATTCCCAACGCTCTCTAATAAAAAAAAGTTCGATTGTCAAAGATTCGAATGATTATTCATATTGGGAGTTATCAATTTTTAAAAAGGGTAGGGAAAAAACAGATGAAAATTTTTATGAGGGAATTTGCAAATACCCTAATTTAACTTATAGGGCAGTGTTTTCTTTTGGGAAAACCCCACAACAAAAAAAAAACCCAAAAAATCGTTGATTTTTTCTTTCCCCTCCATAGAAATAGTAATTTTAAAAAAGCCCAAAGAAACCCCGGGAAAAGGCAGTTTTGGCCGCTTGGGGGCGAAATTTTTTTTTCCAATTGTTAATTAAGTGAGGAAAGGAATGCGTTTCCCTTGTTTTTCGGTCGCGATAATTGGTGCAAGGGGTTTTCCAAGTCTGGGCAAACTCTTTTTACTTTTTTATTTAAATTTTTTAAAAAATATTTTTTCCCAATAAGGGGACAACAAAAAAGATGAAAAGTTTTTTTAGTTTAAAATTTGCGTGTGTCAAACATAACGCAGTTTCTATTAATAAGCGGGGTTTGCCCCCATTTTTATGGGGGGAAAGTACATTTGTTTTTAAAGGGTTTTCCGGTTTTAGCCATGACCTTTGCGACCTTGAACAGCTGAAACAAAAAGTTTTGGCATTACTTTTATTTTTAAAAAAAAAGGGTAACAGTTGATAATAATGCAGAATGAAAGAAAAAAGCAAAATTTTATCAAAAATATAAATTTTTAAAATAAGTCGCACACGGCGTTAGGTAGCATAAATTATCGCCCCCAAAGGGCGGGAACACTGTAAAACGAAAAAACCCCCCCAACAAACCAAAAAAAAAGAAAAAAAAAAAAAAAAAAAAATAAAAAAAATGCCTACAAATTTAAAAAAAGAGACCAGGGTATGGAGGGTAAAGGGGTCAAACGCACAAGAGCAACACAAAAAAGTTTTACGCCAAATTACATAAATTTTAATTTTTTTTATTTTTTTTTTTTTTTTTTTTTTGGGAAAATAAGTAAAATTTGGGGGCCCCCAAACTCTTTGCTCCAGCTTTTGTAATGGGGAATGTTTTTTTTTTTTTTTAGGAGAAAGGGGGATTTAAATTTTGGGTTCCCCTTGGGCTTCCCCCCCGGGGTTTTTGGGCTTTTTGTAGTGTTTTGCAAGGAATCTATAAGGCCATGAGACTAGGTAGCACAGAAAAACCCAAACTCTCCCTCTGCATTTAAAACGATTGAAGATTATTAGGGGGGGCAAAATTGTCCAACCCAAAAAAGGGAAGGGGAAAGAATTTGGGTTTTTTCGATTTTTACTTTTTTACTTAAATGCCCCCCTTAAGGGGGGCCGTTACGCTCTTTGGCATTTTCTTCCCCTTTGTTTTATATTCGTTTCATTAAAAAAAGGGGAATTTAGCTTGATTCTAAAAAAGTTTCCCTCTAAAAAAAAAAAAAAATACAAAACCAATATTTTTGAAAAAAATTATTTTAAAAATTTTTTCGCCTGGGCAAACAGAAGGGGGTTTTAAAAATTTAGAGGGAAAGTGCTATATACATATGTACATATTTTTATAGCCCCCTTAAAAAAATTTTTAAAAACATTTAAAATTTTCCCAACACAAAACAAAAAATTTTAATAGAGGGTTTTAGTTGTTTTTTTAGAGGGGAAACTTTTTCCCAAAAAAACCCAAAAAAAAAAGAAAAAAAACGAAAGGGGGGTGCCCAAAAACCCAACGGGCCCCAAAAAACCCAGGAAAAGGGGTTGAAATTTTTTAAAAAATTTTTTTAATTTAAAAAAAATTATTTTTTTTTTTTGGGTTTTTCCTTTTTTCCCTTAAAAAATAATTTTTTATCAGATTTTCCCCTTTTTTTGGGGTTTTTTTTTTGGGAAAGGGAAAAAACTTTTTTTTCTGTTTACCTAATATCTGGCCTTTGTTTCCTTTTTTTAAAAATTAACCAAAAGAACCAAAAAAAGAAGACGGGAAACCAAAGTAAAACCCCTTTTTTCCTTACAAAAAAAAAAAAAAACCCCTTTAACAGTTTTAAGTGGAGGGTTAAAAAACGGAACAAGCCCAATTCCCCTTGGTTCCCCAAAAAAAAGAAAAAAAAAAAAAAATAAAAAAAAATTAAAATTTTTAAAAAAAGGTAGAAACTTTTTTTGTTTTCTTTCGGGGTCCCTTTTAACCCTTCAAATTTATAGGTTCCTTTTTGTTAAATTTAATTTTTAATTTTTTTTAAAGTTTTTTTTTGTTTTTTCCTTTGGTTTTTTTTGTTTGGGGGTTTTCCTTTTATTAAAGTTGGCGTTTCGCGGGGGTAAATTTTTGCTACCTAACCCGTTGGGTGGTTTCAAAAAAAGGTTTTAAATATGTTTTCGTTTTTTTTCAATTTGATTATTATTAGTTTTAGTATTTGTTTACAAATAAACAATGAAATTTGAATTTTTTCTTTGTTCGGGCAAAAGGGGCTGCCAAAAAAAACCAACCAAAACCCTTAAAAAAAATGTTTTTACCTTTATTCCAAAAAATTGGGAGGGCCCAAAACAGAAAAAAAATGAAAACCTTTCCCATTTTTTAAACCCCATTTTTTATGGAAAACCCCTTTTACAAAAATTTTTTGTTGTCCCCATTTTAAAAAATATTTCAAAAAAATTGAAAAAAAAAACAAGAAAAAAAAGAGTAGCTATGATTGGAAACATTTTCCCACCAATTATCGCGACCAGAAAGCAACGGAAACGCTTTCCATTTTGCCCCACTTGAATTAAAAAAAAATTGGGAAAATTGCGCCCCCAAAAACGGCCAAATCTGCCTTTTCGGTGTTTTTTTGTCTTTTAAAAAAGGACTATTTCAGGGGGAATGAAAAAATTTCAAAAGATTTTTTTTTTGGTTTTTTTTTTTTTTTTGGGTTTTCCCAAAAGAAAGACATGCATAAAAAAGTAAGTATAGGATATAGCAAAAACGTCATTAAAAAATTTTTATCTGTTTGCCCACCTTTTAAAAGTTGAAACTCTAATGATGAATAATCATTTTGAATGCCCTTTTTTACAAATCGAACTTTTTCATTAGAGGCGTTGGGCAATAATTTGAATTCAAATTCAAAAGATCAAAAATATTTAAAGGGGAAAATTTTTTAGCCCCTGGCCCAACCCCACACTTTTGACCCGCAGATTTACATATGATTATGGGGGCGAAGTCCAAAATAGTACTTTTTGGGGGGACAAAAGATGGGCAGTTGGGCGTAAAGCGGACGGGAAGCGACTCTTGTTAAAAAATTCACACGGTGGTTAATTGTTTTCAAATTTTTAAAATCATTAGTAAGACGTTTTAAAAAACATAAAAAAGAAAGAAAGGACGAGGGCGAAACCCCACCTGAAAAAGGTTTTTCTTTGGCTCAAGAGGGACCCCCCCAAAAACCCGGAAAAAAAAAAAAAAAAAGATCCCGACCCCATTTCATACTACATACATTTGAAGCGAGTAATGCCAAAAAGAGGGAAAAAATTAAACTACTTGGGAAATATAAGGGCAATGGCAAAAAATGCCAGGTCGCTAATTGCATTGGGCCCTTTTAAAACCTAGAGGGAGGGGCAATGAGGGGAAAGGAGAACTGAACCAAGCAAGAACTCAAAGGAGAAGGGAACAAATTTTTTGGGTTAAAGTTAGATTTTTTTTAATTTTAGCGGTAGTCGGCGGCAGTAAAAAGGGAAATCCCGGACCAAAGGGGTGGCCATATTTTTCCTGACAAAGCATTCTTCCCCTCCTGGGCAAGACCATAGATGGCAGCCCTGGGGTTTCGATGCTTTCACGTTTTCTTTTTCGTCTACCTTGTGTTTGGGGGTGTGTGTGTGTGGTGGTGTGTGGTTTTCGAAATCGACAAGTTGCCCTTTGTAATTTTTAAACATTTATAATTACATTAAATGTAGGCCTACCTGCGCAGGCCCTCTAATGAATGACCAGCTGACCAAAAAGGCCCCAAAAACTAGTGCCCAGTGGGCCAGAAGGTATGCATAAAACCCGATCTTAAAAAGGGAAACCAAACAATTTGGAATACCTATGTTTTTTCACCGGGAGAAAAAAAATATGGTACAAGTCAGTGAAAACTTTTTCTAAAAAAAAAATTTTATTTTTACCAAGATTTGACAAAAAAAATTTTTTTTAAAGATTAAAGCATTTTTTGTGAAAAAAAATTTTGGGCCCTTTTTTTTTTAAATTATTATATTTTTTTTTTTAAATTAAAAAAATAAAAAACAACAAATTTCAAAGCGGAAAAAAAAAAATGGTAAAAATAAAGAAAAAAAAAAAAAGCACTTTTTAAACAAAAACAAAGAAAAATTAAAAAGGTTTGGGAAAACCCTTTTCCTTTTTTTGGTCTCTGTCAATCGTTTTGGCATTTACTTACCAATTTTTTGGTTACATCCGGCGAAATTTGATGAACCCCCTCCATGATTTCATTTTTTAAAAATACTAGATGTATTTGAGCTCCTTCAATTAAAACCATTTATTAGTTGAAAATTTTTAGGGTATTTATAGGGGGTTTCCTGGCGACAACTATTTTGGTCTCTATTGGCAAGACGTGGCTCTAGTTTGGCTATAGTTCCTGTCTGACGTTTGTTTTTTTTTTTAATAGTGTTTTTTTTAGTTTATTTTTTTTTTTATTTGGTTTTGGGTTTCCAAGCGTTTTTTTTTCCTCTTTTTTTTTTTTGTGGGTTTAATTTCTCGTGAAACAGAAAACGGGAAAGAACAAGTGTCGACAAAAGAAAACGGAATGAAAATGGGCTGGCT
>JANFPS010000615.1:0-11400 GCA_024703675.1 Drosophila nebulosa | reverse complement strand
GTTAGTTTTTGTTGCAAATCACGAGTACACGAGATTTGCAAACAATTCGCATGAGTTGACCCTTTCCCCTTTAGCAACATTTTAAAAGGTCGATGGTTTTTTTTTTTTTAAAAAAAAAAATTTTTGAAATGAATAAACAAATCACTTCCGTACCTGATTATTTGTCACCCGCACAACACACAACGGTACAGCTACGGCAACAGTACGCACAAAAACTACACACACAAAACACACAGAAAAGGGATGTATCAGCTGCTGGGAGATGATTCGGCGGCCCCGTCTAAACCGGAAAAACCCCAGAAGCACAAATATGGATTTCTCCCCTTTCAGCTGTAAAATAAAAAAAACGAACTCAAAACGTGTGCGGCCGGCCATGTTGGGCGCGTGCCTGGGTCGCTGTCGTTGCTGTCCTAACGTAGTCGTGTGCTGGTGACTTTGCGCGGGCAGCGTCGTGTCCAGCGGCCTGGACTTGGCCGATTCGCAGCGATTTTTGGTTTAACCCATATCCTCGTTCATGCAAGTAAAAGTTGTTTAAGGGCCCAATTTGAGTTTGTGATTTAATTAATTCCCATTTTTTTTTTTGCTTCCTTCTCTTTTTTTTTTTTCAATTTTTCGTTAAACCCCAAACTGAACTTTGTGTCGATTGTCTTACAGGGCATAATCCAGGGGTTTTTTTAAAGGTTTTGTCATCGATTTGCGTCATTCAATAAAGATTAAATGTTTTTTACCCTTGTTAATTTTATAAACCAAAAGGCTTTTAGAAGATTTTCCGTTTAAATTTAAAATATTTGAGAATTTTAAAATAAAAAGTTCCTTTAAGAGATACTCAATATAGAAAAATGTTTACCACTTTTAAATTTCAATTGAAAAAAAAATTTGGCAAACAAAACCACAAAAGGGTTAATTTTTGGTTTTTTTCTTTCTGTGATAAGGTAGTTTTAACCAATTTAAAGGTTTTGTTGCGCGAAAAAAAAGCAAAACACGTAACCGCACCCATTTTTTTTTTTCTAATAGATTTGGAAAAATTTTGGTTTTATTTGAAAAGTTATTAAACCCCTTTCCAAATTGGGAAAAAGAGTACAAAAAATAGCAAATACACTGTATATTTAGCGGGGCCGCACTTTCTACCCTTACAAAACATACCCAAATACGCTATAAGCGAATTTTGATTTTTAAAGGGTTTTAAAAACGGTATCCCTTTAGTTCACTTGAGTTCTCTGAATTTGAGTCTTAAAAATTTTTGTCTTGCCTTTTGTTCATTGAAACATTTGGGCCCCAGCTAATCTACCCCCTTTTTTTTTCAAAAAGTATAGCCAAAAAAAAAAAACATAAATATTTGCCTACCTAGCCGAAAGGCATCAAATTTAAAAGCCCCAATTGATTATATCGCTGTCACGTCGAAATACAAATTTAATCTTTTGTAATAACAACAGTCCCAGTTTACTCCACTTCACTTTAAGTATTCCCCTCCCAAACCCCAAACCCCAAACCCCGGCCCAGAGACAGCTACAACAAATTGCAATCTTTTTCTTACGCAAAATTTGTCATTTTAAACATATTTAAGTTTATGGGAAAAACGGACAATGGTTTTAGGAGGGGGGGGGGACCCTTTAAAAAATCGGGGCGCACTTTTCCCGGAAAAAGGGCTAAGTGAAAATAAATATTTTTGGAATTCACCGAAAAACCCTTGCACTTTGTCTCGGGTCTCGCAGAGTAAGAAATTTTCTTCCGGGTTTTGTTTAGAACCGTTTTGCTAATAAAACATGTTTTACGGACAACAAAACAAAAATAGACGAATGAGACTTATTTTGCATGTCGTTATCGATGACATTAGTGAGCTCTGCCATTGATTATGGTGTTTCTCTTTGTATGGGCCGTGAAGACCCTGAAACTTCAGACTTGGACCGGTGCAGGTTGATTCAGATGGTTAACGATTTTAACGTATACCGCTAGCGAAGGATTTAGTAAATTTCAGATCCTTGGCCAAGTTTCTAGGTGAAATTATCAGAATCGGTGCAGAGCAGAGGAAGTGATGAAACTGATCATGGCCTGGTTTAGTTATATTCTTTGAGGAGTATGCAATATATGCATAACATATGTATGCATAAGCTCTGTTGTTTCCTTGGGGTGTGGTAATCTTATGACAATGACACTTGGATCGGCAACATATTTGTGTTTTACGTAGCAAAGTTGTCATTGGTTGTAAAAATATTTACTAAATAATAAGATTAGAAATGTTGTAAAACTTAAGTGTAACGTGTTCATTTCTTGACCCTATGACACAATAATAGTCAGGCATTGTTGGTTTTAATATCAGCGTTGCATATGTTTTGAGTCCCTACTGATCAAAGATTATAGTTTAACTTATTGCCCAGTATCTTTAGGATGAATAAAGCGACTCGTTTACTTGGACATAGGAGGACTTGCTTAATTTAAGAATTCATAAATGCCAATTTCCGCTAAGTCATACAAAATAAAATTCGATTGTCTATGTCTTAGAGACTGTTTATGTATTGAATGATATCCAAGTAAAAAAGCATACAAATATCGCTGGGAAAATAGAAGAAGATAAATTTGATTTATTGCTAGTTATGCCAAACTGGCTTAAAGCATATAAAGAAGTTACTTGGGATAGGCATGCACTCAAAAAGCAATAAATATATAATTTATTATTTATGTATATATAATTTATTATATATTTATATATAAAATAAAATAATAAATTATAATAAAAATTTTTATGCTTTTTAGTGCATACATATCCCCAGAGTAACATTCTTTAGTATAGCTTTTTGCCAAGTTTTGGCATAAGCTAGAAAATAAATCAAATTATCCTTCTTATTTCAACACAGATATGTGTATGCTTTTTTACTTGGATTAGTCATTCAATACATTCAACCAGTCTATAAGACAATAGACAATCGAATGTTTATTTTTATGACTTAGCCCCCCTCGTAAATTGGCCATTTATGAATTATAACTTAAGCAAAGGTCCTCCTATGTCAATAAAACGATTACTTATCATCCATAAAGACTACTGCAATAAGTAATAAACATATCGTTGAATCAGTTTAGGGACCTCCACAAAATTAGACAACGCTTATATTAAAACCAACAATGCCTGGGACTATATGTGTGTCAAAGGGTCAAAAGAAAATGAACCACGTACCTCAAGTTTTTTACAAATTTCATAATGGTAATTATTTAGATAAATTTTAAAAACAATTGACAACTTTCTACGTAAACACAACTATGTTGGCCGATTACCAAGTGTCATTGTCATAAGATAACACCAACACACCAGGGGAACAACAGAGCCTATACATACATATGTATCATTATAGTGCATACTCTCGAATATAACTAAACCAGGCCATGACACGTGGTCATACTTCTTGCTCTGCCCACCATTCTGATAAAACTTTCACCTAGAAAACTGGCAAGGATCTGAAATTTACTAAATTCTTCGCTCAGCGATACGTTAAAATCGTAAACCATCTAATCAACGGCACCGTCAAGTTTCTTGAAGTTCAGGGTATCAGGCCATACAAAGAGAAAACACCAATAATCAAGGCCAGAGCTCAGTAAATAGTCATTCGATAACGAAACATGCAAAATCAGTCACAATTCGTCTATTTTGATTATTGTTGTCGAAAAAAAATGTTTTAATTAATGCAAACGGTTTCTAAACAAACCCGGAAGAAAATTTCTTCACTCTGCGAGACCAGAGACAAGAGTGCAATGGTTTTCGAGTGATCCAAAATATTATTATGCACTTAGCCCTTTTCACGGCAAAGTGCGTCGATTGTTTAAGGTCCCCGCCCCTCCTCAACCATTGTACGATTTTTTCCCATAAACTTAAAATATGGGTTAAATGACAAACTTTGCGTAAGAAACAAGATTCAAATTGTATGGTCAGCTGTCTCTGGGCCTGGTTTGGGTTTGGGTTGGGACGAGGAACTAGCTGGAAGTGAAGTGGCGTGAAACTCGGACTGTTGTTCTTACTAAAGATTCAATTGTATTTCGACGTGACCAGCGTCAATTAATCAATTGGTAGCTGTTAATTGATGCCAATTTGCGGCTAGGCTAGGCAATCTTTTGTTTTTATTTTTGGCTATACTTTTGCAAACAAAAGGAGGTAGACTAGCTGAGGCCAAATGTTTCATAATGACGAAAGGCAAGACGAAAGTTTAAGACTCAAAATTCAGACGAGACTCAAAGTGAAAATGAAGGGATAACCGATTTTAAAGCCTTATAATCACTTTAATATCGCTTATAGGTATTTGGGTATGTTTGTAAGGGTATGCAAAGATGCGGCGCCGTAAATATACAGTGTATTTGCTTTAATTTTTTGTATCTTTTGCCAATTTGGCAAAGGGTTTAATAAACTTGTTCAAATAAAACCAAATATTTAGCCAAAATCTTTAGAAAAAACAAAAATCGGATGCCCCCCCCCCCCCGGTTACGTGTTTTGCTTTCTTTTTAGCGCCAGACATTAAGCCTTAATTGCTTCAAAATATGACCTTATCACAGAAAGAAAAAACCCATAAATTACCCTTATGTGAGTTGTAGTGTGCCACAATTTCTTTTCAGTGCAATTAAATGTGGTAAACCATTTTACTATATGAGTATTATACTCTTAAGGCACGATTTATTTAAAATTCTCAAAGATATTTAATAATCTGAATATCTTCTAAATGCCTTTTGGTTTATATATTAACAAAGGATAAATTAATTTAATCATTTATGAATGACGCAAATCGATGACAAAACCTTAAAGAAAAACCCTGGCATTATGACCCTGTACAGACGAATCGACACAAGTTACAGTCTAGGCGGTTTTTTTTAAAAAAAAAAAAAAAAAAAAAAAAAAAAAAAAAAAAAAACGGCCCCTAAATTGAAAAAAAAAAAAAAAGAGAAGAGAAGCCAAAAGAAAAAAAGGAAATTAAGTTAACTCACAATACTCAAATTGGCATTAAGACAACTTTGATTGCATCGAAACAGAGAGATATGGTGTTAAAACAAAAAAGTCGCTGCGGAAATCGGCCAAGTCCAGCCGCTGGACAGCGCGCCTGCAGCAGCAAACGATCACCCGCAACACGAACTACGGTTAGCGACCAGCAACGACAGCGACCGAGGCAGCGACGCCAGCACATGGCCGGACCGCACACGTTTGAGTACGTTTTGTTCTATTTATACAGCTTGAACGGTGTAGAACTCCATATTTAGTGTCTTCTTGGCTGTTTTGCCGCAGTTGAGACGGTCCGCCCCGAATCATTCTCCTAAGCAGCTGATACATCCGTTTCTGCTGTGTTGTGCTGATGTAGTTTTTGTGCTTACTGTGTGCCGTAGCTGTACCGTTGTGTGCTGTGTGCGTGAGGACAAATAATCAGGTACGGAAGTGGTATTGTTTATTCAGTTCAAAAATGGTTTTCCGCCAAAGAACCATCGACACGTTGTCAAAGTGTTGCATAGGAGAAGGGGTCAACTCATGCGAAATTGTTTCGACAAATCTCGTGTATTCTCGGCGACTTGCAAACAACAAACTAACTAGCGCAGATAAAAGCAGCCAAAATGGATTCTTAGCTTAGTGAAGTTTTTGTGCTTCTGTCTGAGTTTTTCTCGTTGACCTTCAAACCCATGCATTGCCCATACATAGATTAAATGAACAATGTGAAAAGAAATAAAATAAAGAAAAAAAAAAAGAAAAAACAACAAATTAAATGAAAAAATGAAACAAAACTTGCTTGCAGGAGCCTGCAATTTTGCAGTCAGCACAAGGCCAGACGCTGACAACATTGAGGCGGCCAAAAACTAAACGGGATTTGAATTGTAATCAATGCACCTGCCAAGTAGCCACGCCCATTTTCTCGCCAACCAGCGCCAGTAACAGCAGCAGAAGCATTAGCACTTTGATACCAATTTCATATAAATCAACTTCAATCCATCCACATGGCCAGACAAATCCAAAAGTAAATAGTGCTTTCGCACCAAAACCCAAAACCAAAAAACCACAAACAAACGCATCCGTTTACAGTTCAGGTGAATGACAGCAAAAAAACCCAAAAAAAAAAAAACCCAAATTCAACGTTGCAACTATTTACAAGAATTAAAGAATGTCAGACTCCACACAAAAGATAAGTCTTGCCGCAAGACCTAGCTGGCTCTAAGAGGGCCAAGGACTGCCAGCACAACGCGTTTCGTTTTGCTTACGTTTTGTTTAAACTTTGTCCTCTCTGTCTCTGGGCTCTGCGTAAACATTAATTTGTGCGCCAAGCAAGCAGAAATCATAAAAAAAATTAAACATATGCATTGAACACGTAAAAACTTAAAACCAAATGGATTAACATGCACCTCATTCCCAGCCAGCCGTCCCAAAGTCGCACTCCCCTGCCCTTTCCTGCTTTTGATTCTATATATCAACTACACAACTACCAAAAAAAAAAAGTCACACTAAAAAATAATGTGAAAAATTCAAGTGTGAATTTTGCCTAATCTTAGGGACAATATATTACGTTCAATGGATGCTCTTCTCTAGTTAGATAATTTTAAATTCAGTTAGAATATCCTTATACTAATAGATTAGCATCTATACCCTATTTAGATTTTAATTCCTAAACCTTGCCTTCTTCATTGACTCTGTATTTTAATGATAATCGTTATGGCTAAAAGTAGGAAAATAATAATGTTTAATCGATTTATATAGCAAGTAATTAACTTTACTTCAATATTAAGCAACAAATGCATGCACTGTGAGAAAAATTGTTAGAAAATTGTAATCATATCTCCTAAATTAAATGGAATTCTCTAGTGTATAAGAAAATACAACTTCTTCTCTATTTTAGCGTCCCGTGAAAAAAAACTTTATGATCCAGTACATTGTGTACCGTAGAAAACATCCGACCTAATAGAAACACCAACTGGGAAAGACAGTCTCGAATGGCCAGTGCACACCAACACCACACAGAAAAGACACACCTAAGATAGGTTGGTGACAAGATTCTAAAACAAATTTGTGTAATCATGTTACCATTGCAATTATGCAAGGCAAATGTTGTCGCCAAATGGCCAAATGAGGCAACAGATGTGGTGAGTAGGCTCATAATAATACATTAAAGACCATGCAACGTATGATATACATATATATATAGAAATGCAAATACATATGGCCACAGATGTATATTGTATATGTATATAAAATGTCTACATATTGTAGGTATGGCACAGAGGAGGGAAGAGTAATGCACCTTTGTGACCTTCGTCAGTAATTTCAAATTAGTGGCAATTTGAGCAATTTTAAAAGTTGTATTTGGTTCAGATATTTGAATGTAATATGAAATTAACGCCTTTTGGGTGTTTCGCTTTGGCTTCGCTCCATCGAGCTACTTTTAGATTAGTCATAAACAAGTTAAGAATCAATAAAAAAAACAAAACTAAACCAACAAAAAAAAACTAGAGGATTGAACAAACGATAAGGACCAAGAAGAATATGGCAATACCCATTTTTAAAATTATTTTATTGTACATACTGTTCTGAGCAGTGGTGAACAGAGAGAAGAAAATTTCAATTCAATTAGGTCTCGATGTTCGGTTTGATTGTGAGTAGCAAATTCGCAAAATCAATTATGCATTACAATATAAATACATACATAACCTATATATGATATAGATAAGTTATAATGCGTATCGATGGCCGACTTCAGTAATTAAGATCAGGCGGAAGAGTCAATTAGTAGGCTAGTTCACTTACATGCGGCAGTCCGAGCCTTTAGGATTGCAAAATTTAAAATGTAGCACACGTTAAACCAAGGAAAAGGAAATAAGACAAAGAAATGTTAATGCTAGACCAAACTGGACAAGGGGCTGAAGGTGGTGGAGACACTCAATGGAACCTGACTGACTGACTGACTTGACTGACAAACTGACAAACAGACAAACCGACAACCCAGAACAGGCGTAATTGGCGATCACAATTTTTGGTAGTGATTAATGCACACGCTCACTTTCCTGTCTCCACTGTATCATTGACTACGGTGAAGTGCTTTGCATACAAATTGAATGGGGGGGGAATCGAACATATAATTTCTTAATACATATACAAAAAAGAGATGATCGCATTCCCTGGTGATCTCATTGTAGCCCTAACAACCAAAAACCCAGTCTGTGTCTCAGTTGTGACAAACAGCCGTTGAGACAATTAGTGGAGAACCGGGGTTTTGGGCCCACTTCAATATTAATGATACGCCATGAGCCAACAATGTAGCAGTAACAGCAGCAGAAGCAGCAGCAAACGCGATTTTTAATCATCACTTATTTGATTATTCAAATTTGAATTTAAAAAATTGTCGAGTAGGTTATGACTTTCATGTTGAGTCAAGTTTTGCCTTCTTTCCATCCCAAAAAAAAAAAAAAAAATCCCCCTAAAAAAACTCAATTAAGAACGTGTCTGTGTGTGCGGTTTGTTAGATATTTAAATCAGAAGCATATTCTAATTTAATTCTTTTTGTTCATATATAGTGATATTACATATATATTATTATAAATAATAATATAAAAACCAAAACAAAGAAGAGAAACAATCAAAAACCTTAATTCTAGACGTGTCTCTCAAACAAGTTCCGGTATTCGAAAAAAAAATCAGTTGTCCAGGTCAGGGTTTAAAACAAGGATTAAATGAAAATAAATGGTTTTTTGAATATTAAACAAATTTACAAAATGCTTAATAAAAGAGCTTCCGCCTCCTCATGCTCCAACTCTCTTTCTCAGCCATTAGTTAATAAAGACACAACTAATTAATGATGATGATGTTCCGTACGCAATGTAAATAACAATATATTTCAACAAAAATTCGACAATCATATAACAAATGTCTATGTAAATGCTTAGAACTGAGTGTAGATGTGGTGTACATGTAGTGTTTGTGTGTGGTGCAAACAGTTGTGGTGTAGTTCTTCTTTACAAAAAGATCAGGTATCGGTTAACAAACCCTTAGATTTTGATTCAAACCGTCTATTTTTTTTTGTAACTATTTAGTATTCTATATATTGACAGAAAGCAAAGAGGCAAAATAATTTGAATGTGTTTTTTTTTTGTTTTGTTTATTGGTTGCTACTCAAGTTTTGAATGTCATTTTAAAAAATATTGACTATACTTCCCTAAGAGTCAAAATTCTTTTTCTAGGTGTACAACTGCTAAATTGCCAGCACTGGTTGTGAATACAAGATGAATGCCAAAGTTGTCTAACTTTAGTTGCCAAAGGCGAGAATTCAAATGAAGCCTGAAAACACACACACACACATACACTCATACACACACACACACACAGCAACTCCGACTACTTTTCAGGTTCCAAGCCATTGACTTGCGGTCTTGATCGTGGAAACAAACTAACTAAGAATCTAAATCTCAATTCTCAGTCATCCTTTATTGATTTTTGAGAGCAATTTTTAGTTGTTGTTAGCTGTGTTTTTTTTTTTTTCTAGAAGCTGCACATGACATTGGCAGTAGCAAATAGCAATAGCAATAGCAATAGCAATAGCAATGTGTAGGAGTTGTCTTAACTTGGCTTTGTCTCAGTTTTCGAATAGTTTTGCCTTTTGCTGTCGTCATTCATCATCAATTTGGGCTGAGCCTCGACGTTTTGTCCCCCGCTTTGCATCTATCTGGCTAGATCGGGTTGGGTTGCCGGGTGGGTGGAGTTGCGTTGGTTACTGTGTTATAAGTTGATAATGTTATATCTTTTTCTTCCCAGTTGTTGTTGACTTTCAATAATAAATCGTTGGCGTACCATTTACGCCACAATTCCTAGAAACTCACGACAGGCATATGCCAGAGCATAATCAACCGTAAACCAAAAGCAAAATCAGGCAACAGCAGAAGCAGCCACTCGACTTGACTCGACTCAAGCTGTTGCTGCTGATGCTGCTGCTGTTGCCGCTGTTGCTGTCTGGGTGACTTGGCGTGGGGGCGTCTCGGAAACAACTCGGACGTGCCGGGCTGTCAAAGCAGGGCGTGCAGTAGCAACAAGGATATATATTTTTTTTTTGTTTCTGTTCGGTTCTTCTTCGTTTTAGGAATATTTATATTTTCAGTTTGCTTTTTTTTCGTATTTTCATTCAATATTTAGGCAACGCCGTGTGCGGACGTCAGCTCTGAATTTCGATGTTTTTTACCGAAAATTTCTAAAAGAGTTTTTTTTTGTTAATTTATTTTATTATTTTGCACGTTGGCAATAATGACGACCCTACATGAAGATATTTAACGAACGACATCTCGGGCCTGGCACGGTGTCGTGGTGTGAGTAATTTAAGCCATTAAATTGTCTATCTATATGTAATGTAACGCATTTTCCATATACATCCATCTATATTCAGATGAGACAGTCGATAGCTGGTTTCTGATGAGTTCACCAGCTCCCGTAGTGACGGTGGTTCTAATCTATTTGGCATTCGTCTTGAAAATCGGTCCCGAGTATATGAAGAATCGCAAACCGATGGACTTGAAACGTATTATGGTGCTCTATAATGCCTTCCAAGTGTGCTACTCCATTTGGATGTGTCGCACGGTGGGTTAATTAGATTTTCTCACATCATTTCTAAACTTATTTAAAACAAAAATATTCTCTCTTTCTCAATTGTAGTCGCCATTCGTGAAAGTAATGTCATGTCATCGATCTTTCGAAAAAGTGTGAAGTCAATCGCACACATGAACAGAATTTGCCTTATATTCGGGTGCCTGGTTCTATTTCTTCTCGAAGATCATCGATCTGCTGGACACTGACATTCTTGTGCTGCGCAAGAAGAACAATCAGGTGTCCTTCCTGCATGTGTACATCACACCGTGACCGTGATGTTCTCCTGGGGCTATCTGAAGTTATGCGCCTGGCGAACAGGGCGTCATCATTGGCATTCTCATTCGGGCGTACATATCATTATGTACTTCTATTACATGGTTGCCGCCATGGGACCCCAATATCAGATAGAGTATATTGTGTGGAAGAAGTACATGACAAGCATCCAGCTGATTCAGTTTGTTCTCATCCTGGGCTACATGTTTGTGGTGGGCGCCAAGGGATGCAATATCCAAAAACTCTGACCTTCTTCTTTGTGGCAACACGATTATCTTCCTGTATCTGTTTGGCAATTTCTACCGCAAGACCTACAGGAAGGCAAGAGCATCGATAGCAATGGAAGCGTCGGAACCGGCGCCAGTCTGGCCCAATCGGCTCTCCGCGCTGCAGGCGGCATGGGTTGCATGCCCATCCAGAGCAACAACATCTCCAACAAATCCAGCCAGTTCCAGCCACCAAGCAGTCCTGCATTGATCTGAACAACAACAGTATGAAGCCCATGAAACTGGACTGAGGCGATTAGTAACGATTAGTTCGTTTGCGGTGTTTTT
>JANFPS010000614.1:0-11430 GCA_024703675.1 Drosophila nebulosa | reverse complement strand
TTCAGTTAGTAGCTCATACAGTTTACTTACTTTTGTTTTTAAAACCCAAAAAAAAAAACTCATTTGAACCCACTTTTCGGGGGAAAATCGTAATTTGTAAAAATTCAGTATTTAAAACTTTTCCGTGCTCAAAATTTTCCCTTAATTTTGGGACGTTTTTAAAAAGAAAGTTTCAGTTAGTAGCTTTTTTAAGTTTCCTTACTTTTATACCAAACATAGAAAACTAATTTTGGGAACCCACTTTTCAAGAAAATCGGGGGAAATTTTGAAAAAAATTAAATATTCTCAATTTTTCCCGGGCCCCAAATTTTTGAAATATTGGGATGTTTTAAAAAAGCAAGTTTCAGTTAGTAGCGATCCATTTTACTTACTTTTTTTCATTAAAACCTAGAAAAATCTTTTTAAACCCCACTTTTCGAAAAAAATCGTGAGTTTTTTAAAAATTTTTCAGTATTCTCAATTTTTTCCGTGCTCTAATTTTGACAATATGGGACGATTTAAAAAAAAAAGTTCGGGTTAGTAGCGAAATCCAGTTTATTTATTTTAGTCATTAAAACCTAAAAAAAACTAATTTTAAACCCCCTTTTTTCAAAAAAAAAATGGGAAATTTGAAAAAAATTTAGTATTTCAACTTTTCCGTGCTCTAACTTTGAAAATATTGGGGACGATTTAAAAAAGCAATTTTTTCATTTAGTAGTTTTCCCCAGTTTAACTTTTCATTCAAACCCAAAAAAACTATTTTAAACCCCCATTTTCGAGAAAATGGGAAATTTTGGTAAAATTTTCATTTGTCCAAATTTTTTCCGTGCTCTAATTTTGCCAATTTGGGACGTTTTAAAAAGCAATTTTTCATTTAGAAGCGCTTCCATTTTTACTTACTTTTATCTTTCAAAAAATAAAAAAACAATTTTGAACCCACTTTTCAAGAAAATCGGGGAATTAGAAAAAAATTCATTTTTTTAAAAATTTTTTCCGTGCTCTAATTTTTGCCAATATTGGGACAAATTTAAAAAACCCAATTTTTCATTTGGGTGCTCATCCAGTTTACTTATTTTTGTCTTTCCCAAACCTGGAAAACAAATTTTTGGAACCCCCCTTTCCTAAAAATCGTGAATTTGAAAAAAATTCAGTTTTTTCAATTTTCCGTGCTCTAACTTTGAAAAATAGGGGGACGTTTTAAAAAAAAGCAATGTCTCAGTTAGTAGCGCACCAGTTACTTACTTTGGGAATTAAAAACCTAGAAAAAAATTTTAATCCCACTTTTGAAAAAATTTGGGTAAAATTTGAAAAAATTTATTATCTAAAAATTTTTTCCGGGGCTCAAAACTTTGCCCAATATTGGGACGTTTTAAAAAAAAGCAATTTTTCAGTTAGAGCTCATCCATTTTATTTACTTATGTCATTCAAATCAAAAAAACTCTTTTGGTCCCCCACTTTCGAAAAAATGGATTTGAAAAAATTTCATTTTTCCCAAACTTTTCCTTTTTGGCCCCCCTAACTTTGCCAATATTGGGACGTTTAAAAAAAAAGCAATTTTTTCCATTTAGTAGCGCATCCATTTTACTTATTTTTGTCATTAAAACCCCAGAAAAACTCATTTCAAAACCCACTTTCGAGAAAATCTTAAATTTTGAAAAAAGTTCAGTTTTCAACTTTCCGTGCTCAAAATTTTCCCAAATATTGGCCGTTTTAAAAAAAAAGCAATGTTCAGTTAGTAGCCATCCGGGTTTTACTTATTTTGTCATTCAAACCCAGAAAACCCCTTTTTAAAACCCACTTTTCGAGAAAATCGTGAATTTGTAAAAATTCGTTTTCTAAAATTTTTCCCGTGCTCTAACTTTGCCAAATTGGGACGTTTTAAAATAACCCAATGTTTTATTTAGTAGCTCACCAGTTTTTAAATTTTGGTCTTTCAAACCCAAAAAAACTTTTTTTTGAACCCACTTTCGAGAAAATCGGGGGAATTGGGAAAATTCAGTTTTCTAAAATTTTTTAACTTTTCCGTGCTCTAACTTTGCTCATATTAGTACGATTTAAAAAGCAATGTTTTCAGTTAGTAGCGCATCAGTTTACTTACTTTTGTCATCAAACCTAGAAAACTCAATTTTTAAGCCCACTTTTCGAGAAAATCGTAATTTGTAAAAGTTCAGTTTTCTCAACTTTTCCGTGCTCTAACTTGCCAATATTGGCACGATTTAAAAAGCAATGTTCAGTTAGTAGCGCATCCAGTTTCCTTTACTTTTGTCATTCAAACCTAGAAAACCAATTTTACCCAACTTTTCGAGAAAATCGTGAATTTGTAAAAGTTGCCGTTTTCTCAACTTTTCCGTGCTATAACTTTGCCAATAATTGGCCGATTTAAAAAAGCATGTTTCATAGTAGCGCATCCAGTTACTTACTTTTGTCATTCAAACCCAGAAAACTCATTTCGACCACTTTTCGAGAAATCGTGATTTGTAAAAGTTCAGTTTTCTCAACTTTTCCCGTTGCTCTAACTTTGCCAATATTGGCACGATTTAAAAAAGCATGTTTCAGTTATTACGCATCCAAGTTTTTTTTTCTTACTTTTGTCATTCAAACCCAGAAAACTTATTTTGAACCCACTTTTTCGATAAATAGTGAATTGTAAAAATTCAGTTTTCTCAACTTTTTCCGTGCTTCTAACTTTGCCAATATTGGCACGATTTAAAAAACATGTTTCATCTTAGTAGCGCCATCCAGTTTTACTACTTTTTCATTCAAACCTAGAAAAAAAAAACCTCATTTGAACCCACTTTTCGAGAAAATCGTGAATTTGTAAAAATTCAGTTTTCCTCACTTTTCCGTGCTCTAACTTTGGGCAAATATTGGCACAATTTAAAAAAGCAATGTTTCAGTAGTAGCGCTCCGTTTACTTACTTTTGTCATTCAAACCTAAAAACTCAGTTTGAACCACTTTTCGAGAAAATCGTGAATTTGTAAAAAATTCAGTTCTCTCACCTTTTTCCCGTACTCTAACTTAGCCATATTGGACGATTTAAAAAATCAATGTTTCAGTTGTAGCGCATCCGTTTACTTACTTTTTCATTCAAACCTGTAAACTCATTTTGAACCCGCTTTCGAGAAAATCGGGAATTTGTAAAAGTTCAGTTTCTCAACTTTTCCGTGCCTCTAACTTTGCCAATTATTGGGACGTTTTAGAAAAGCAATGTTTCAGTTAGTAGCTCATCCAGTTTACTTACTTTGTGGGCCTTCAAGTCACCTGAGAAAGACTATGGTTTGGGAACCCCTTTCGGGGGTTGAAAATCGTGAATTTGGTAAAAGGCTGCGTTATTCTCAACTTTTCCGTGCTCTAACTTGCCAATATTGTGTACGAGGGTTTTAAACAAAGCGAATGTTTCAGTTAGTAGCTCATCCAGTTTACTTACTTTGTCAGTCCAAAAACCAAAACTCATTTGAACCCACTTTCGAGAAAATCGTGAATTTGTAAAAGTTCAGTTTTCTCAACTTTTGCCGTGCTCTAACTTTGCCATATTGGCACGATTTAAAAAAGCAATGTTTCAGTAGTAGCGCCATCAGTTTACGTACTTTGTCATTCAAACCCAGAAACTCTTTCGACACCCTTTTCGAGAAATCCGTGGAATTTGTAAAAGTTTAGTATTCTTCACTTTTCCGTGCTCTAACTTTTTAGGGCAATATTGACACGATTTAAAAAGCAATGTTGCAGTTAGTAGCGCATGACAGATTTACTTACTTTTGTCTTCAACCCAGAAAACTCATGTAGAACCCACTTTTCGAGAAAATTCGTGAATTTGTAAAAAATTCAGTTTTTCTCAACTTTCCGTGCTCTAACTTTCCAATATTGGGAGCGATTTAAATAGCAACGTTTTAGTTAGTAGCTCATCCAGTTTTTCTTACATTGTCATTCAACACAGAAAACTATTTTGAACCCACTTTTCGAGAAAATCTGTGAATTTGTAAAAATTCAGTTTTCTCAACTTTTCCGTGCTCTAACTTTGCCAATATTGGCACGATTTAAAAAAGCAATGTTTCAGTTCAAATACATTTGTCATTCAAACCCAGAAAACTCATTTCAACCCACTTTTCGATAAAATCGTGAATTCTAAAAGTTTCAGTTTTCTCAACTTTTCCGTTGCTCTAACTTGCCAATATTGGCTACGATTTAAAAAAGCAATGTTTCGTTAGTAGCGCATCCAGTTTACTTACATTTGTCATCAAACCCAGAAAACTCATTTTGACCCACTTTTTCCAGAAAATCTGAATTTGTAAATTCAGTTTCTCACTTTTCCGTGCTCCTAACTTTGCCAATATTGTGACGATTTTAAATAATCAATGTTTTATTAGTAGCTCAATCCGTTTCTTACTTTGTCATGCAAACCCAAAAACTCATTTTGAACCCACTTTTCGACGAAAATCGGAATTTGTAAAAATTCATATTCTCAACTTTTTCCGTACTCTAACTTTGAAATATTGGGACGATTTAGCTCATAAAGTTCTACTTTTGTCATTCAAACTAGAAAACTATTTGAACCCCTTTGAACGGGGAAGAAAATCGTGACTTGTAAAAATTCAGTATTCTTCACTTTTCCGTACTCTAACTTTGCCGAAATATTGGGAGCGATTTAAAAAGCAATGTTTCAGTAGTAGCGCATCTAGTTTTACTTACTTTTGTCATTCAAACCGAAAACTCATTTTGAACCCACTTTTCGAGAAATCGGTGAATTTGTAAAAGTTCAGTTTTCTCAACTTTTCGTCTCTAACTTTGGCCAATAATTGGCACGATTTAAAAAAGCAATGTTTCAGTGTAGTAGCGCACCCAGTTTACTTCTTTTGTCATTCAACCCAGAAAACTCATTATGACCCACTTTTCGAAAAACTCGTGATTTGTAAAAATTCAGTTTTCTCAACTTTCGGCGTGCCTCTAACTTTGCCATATTGGACGATTTAAATAAGCAATGTTTTGTTAGTAGCTCATCCAGTTTTCTTACATTTGTCATTCAAACCAGAAACTTATTTGAACCCACTTTTCGAGAAAATCGTGAATTTGTAAAATTCAGTTTTTCTCAACTTTTCCGTGCTCTAACTTGCCAATATTGGACGTTTTGAAAAGGCAATGTTTCAGTTAGTAGGCTCATCCAGTTTACTTACTTTTGTCATTCAAACCTAGAAAACTAATTTTGAACCCCCTTTGCTGAAAATCGTGAATTTGTAAAAATTCAGTTTTCTCAACTTTTCCGTGCTCTAACTTTGCCAATATTGGCACGATTTAAAAAAGCATTGTTTCAGTTAGTAGCTCATACAGTTCACGTACATTTGTCATTCAAAACCTAAAAACTCATTTTGACCCACTTTTCGAGAAATCGTGAATTTGTAAAAATTCAGTTTTTTCAACTGTTTTCGTGCTCTAACTTTGCCAATATTGGACGATTTTAAAAAAGCAATGTTTCAGTTAGTAGCTGCATTCAGTTTACTTAGTTTGTCATTCAACCCGAAAACTCATTTTGAACCTCTTTCGAGAAAATCGTGAATTTGTAAAAGTTCAGTCTTCTCAACTTTTCGTGCTCTACGTTGCCAATATTGTTGGGACGATTTAAAAAAGCAATGTGTCAGTTTAGTAGCGCATCCAGTTGACTTACGTTTGTCATTCAAACCCAGAAAACTCATTTCGCACCCACTTTTCGAGAAAACGTGAATTTGTAAAATCAGTTTTCGTCACTTTTCCGTGCTCTTACTTGCCAATATTGGAACGTTTTTGAAAAGCAATGTTTCAGTTAGTACTCATCCAGTTTACTTACTTTTGTCATTCAAACCCAGAAACTTATTTTGAACCCCTTTTTCGAGAAAATCGTGAATTGTGTACAAATTCAGTTCCTCAACTTGTTCGGCTCTAACTTTGCCAATATTGGCACGATTTAAAAAAGCAATTGTTTTCAGTTAGTACTCATGACAGTCACTAACATTTGTCATTCAAACCTGAAAATCATTTCGAACCCAATTTTTCGAGAAAATCTGAATTTTGTAAAAGTTCAGTTTTCTCAACTTTTTCCGTGCTCTACTTTGGCCAATATTGACACGATTGTAAAAAAGCATGTTTCAGTTAGTAGCCATCCAGTTTACTTACTTTAGTCATTCAAACCTAGAAAACTAATTAATCCCCTTGTTTCGAGAAAATCGTGAATTTTGTAAAAATTTAGTAATTCTCACTTATCCGTGCTCTAACTTTGGCCAATATTGGACTTTAAAAAAGCAATGTGTTCAGTTATTAGCTCATCCAGTTTTACTACTTTTGTCATTCACACCCAGAAACTCATTTTTGAACCACTTTCGAGGAAAATCGTGAATTTGTAAAAGTTCAGTTTTCTCAACTTTTCGTGCTCTAACTTTGGCCAATATTGGGACGATTAAAAAAGCATGGTTTTCAGTTAGTAGCGCATCCTGTTTACTTACTTTTGTCATTCAAACCCAGAAAACTCATTTCGAACCCACTTTTCGAGAAAATCGTGAATTTGCAAAAGTTCAGTTTTCTCAACTTTTCCGTGCTCCCTAACTGCCAATATTGGGACGATTTAAAAAAAGCAATGTTTTCAGTTAGTTGCGCATGGCCAGTTTACTTACTTTTTATGTCATTCAACCCGAAAACTCTATTTTTGAACCAATTTTCGAGAAAATCGTGATTGTGGGGGGGGGGTAACAAATTCCAGTTTTTCTCAACCTTTTCCGTGCTCTAACTATTGCCATATTGGGAACGATTTTAATAGTAATGTTTTAGTTAGTAGCTCATCAGTTTTCTTACATTTGTCATTCAAACCCAGAAAACTTATTTTGAACCACTTTCGAAAAATCGTGATTTTTGTAAAAATCAGTTTTCTCACTTTTCCGGCTCTACTTGCGATATTGCACGATTTAAAAAAGCATGTTTCGTTGTATCTCCATTACAGTTTACTTACTTTTGGTCATTCAAACCTAGAAACTCATTTTGAACCCACTTTTCGAGAAATCGTGAATTTGTAAAAATTCAGTTCTCTCTACCTTTCCGTGATCTAACTTAGCCAATATTGGACGATTTAAAAAAGCAATGTCTCAGTTAGTAGCTCATCAGTTTTCTTACCTTTGTCTTCAAACCAGAAACTCATTTTGAACCCACTTTTCGAGAAAATCGTGAGTTGGTAAATTCAGTATTTCTCAACTTTTCCGTGTCGCTAACTTTGCAATATTAGGACGATTTAATAAAAGCAATGTTTTTCAGTTAGTAGCCGCATCCCAGTTTACTTACTTTTGCATTCAACTAGAAACTCATTTTGAACCACTTTTCGAGAAAATCGTGATTTTGTTAAAAGTTCAGTTTTCTCAACTTTTCCGTGGCTCTAACTTTGCAATATTGGGACGATTTAAAAAAGTCAATTTTTCAGTTAGTAGCGCATCCAGTTTTACTTACTTTTGTCATTCAAACCCAGAAAACTTCATTTCGAACCCAACTTTTCGAGAAAATCGTGATTTGTTAAAAGTTCATTTTTCCCTCAACTTTTCCGGGGTGCTCTAACTTTGCCAATATTGGCACGATTTTTTAACAAAGCAATGTTTCAGTTAGTAGCTCATCCAGTTTACTTACTTTTGTCATTTCAAACCCAGAAAACTCATTTTGAACCCCTTTTTGAGAAAATCGTGAATTTGTAAAAATTCAGTTTTCTCAACTTTTCGTGCTCTTAACTTTGCCAATATTGGGACGATTTATAAGCAATGTTTTGTTAGTAGCTCATACCATTTTTTTTCTTACATTTTGTCATTCAACCCAGAAAACTCATTTTGAACCCACTTTTCGAGAAAATTCGTGGAATTTGTAAAAATTCAGTTTTCTCAACTTGTCCGTGCTCTAACTTTTGCCATATTGGGACGTTTTAGAAAAGCAATGTTTCAGTATACTCATCCATTTACTTACTTTTGTCATTCAAAACCTAGAAAACTAATTTGCACCCCCTTTTCCTGAAATCGTGAATTTGTAAAAATTCAGTATTCTCAACTTTTCCGTCTCTAACTTTGCCAATATTGGGACGATTTAAAAAAGCAATGTTTCGTTGTAGCTTCATCCAGTTTACTTACTTTGGTCATTCAACCCAGAAAACTCATTGGAACCCACTTTGAGAAAATCGTGAATTTTGTAAAAGTTCAGTTTTTCTCAACTTTTCCGTTCTCTAACTTTGCCATATTGGGACGATTTAAAAAAAGCAATGGTTCAGTTAGTAGCGCATCCAGTTTACTTACTTTTGTCATTCAAACCCAGAAAACTCTTCGAACCCACTTTTTGAAAAATCGTGATTTGTAAAAATCAGTTTTCTCAACTTTTCCGTGCTCTAACTTGCGCATATTGGGACGATTTAAATAAGCAATGTTTTAGTTGTAAGCTCATCCAGTTTACTTACATTTGTCATTCAACCCAGAAACTTTTTGAACCCACTTTTTCGAGAAAATCGTGAATCTTGTAAAAATTCAGTTTTCCTCAACTTTTCCGGCTCGAACTTTTGCCAATATTGGCATCGATTTAAAAAAGCCATGTTTCAGTTCCAATTACATTTGTCATTCAACCCAGAAACTCATTTCGAACCCACTTTTCCGAGAAAATCGTGAATTTGTAAAAGTTCAGGTTTCTCAACTTTTTCCGTGTCAACTTGCACAATATTGACACGATTTAAAAAGCAATGTTTCAGTTAGTAGCGCATACATTTACTTACGTTTGCAAAAATTCAAACCACAAACTCATTTAGAACCCACTTTTCGAGAAAAATCGTGATTTTGTAAAAATTGCAGTTTGTCTCAACTTTTCCGTGCTCTAACTTTTGCCAATAATTGGGACGGATTTAAATAAGCAACGTTTTTAGTTTATAGGCTTCATCCAGTTTCTTACATTTGTCATTCAAACCCAAGAAAACTTATTTTGAACCCACTTTTAGAGAAAATCGTGAATTTGTAAAAATTCAGTTTCTCACTTTTCCGTGCTCTAACTTTGTCCAATTTGGCACGATTTAAAAAAGCAATGTTTCAGTTCAATACATTTGTCATTCAAACCAGAAAACTCTTCGACCACTTTTCGAGAAAATCGTGAATTCGTAAAGTTCAGTTTTTTCTCAGCTTTTCCGTTCTCTAACTTTGGCAATATTGGCACGATTTAAAAAAGCAATGTTTCAGTTAGTAGCGCATCATTTACTTACATTTGGTCATTCAAAACCCAGAAAACTCATTTTTGGAACCCACTTTTTCCAGAAATCGTGATTGTAAAAATTCAGTTTTCTCAACTTTTTCCGTGCTCTAACTTTGCCGAATATTGGACGATTTAAATAAGCAATGTTTTTTAGTTAGTAGCTCTCCAGTTTCTTACCTTTGTCATTTCAAACTCCAGAAACTCGATTTTGGAACCCACTTTTCGAGAAAATCGTGAATTTGTAAAAATTCAGTATTCTCAACTTTTCCGTACTCTAACTTTGAAAATATTGGGACGATTTAAGCTCATAAAGTTTACTTACTTTTGTCATTCAAACCTAGAAAACTCATTTTGAACCCACTTTTCAAGAAAATCGTGAATTTGTAAAAATTCAGTATTCTCAACTATTCCGTACTCTAACTTTGGCCCAATATTGGGACAAAATTTAAAAGGCAATGTTCAGTTAGTAGCGCATCCGTTTACTTACTTTTGTCCATTCAACCGCAAAACCTCATTTTGAACCCACTTTTCGAGAAAATCGTGAATTTGTAAAAATTCAGTTTTTCTCAACAACTTTTCCGTGCTCTAACTTTGCCAATATTGGACGATTTAATAAGTAATGTTTTAGTTAGTAGCTCATCCAGTTTTTTTACATTTGTCCATCAAACCCAGGAAAACTTATTTTGAACGCCACTTTTCGCGAAATCGTGATTTTGTAAAATTCAGTTTTCTCAACTTTTCGTGCTCTAACTTTGCCGATATTGGCACGATTAAAAAAGCAATGTTTCAGTTAGTAGCTCATACAGTTTACTTACCTTTTGTCATTCAACCCAGAAAAACTCATTTTGAACCCACTTTTCGAGAAAATCGTGAATTTGTAAAAATTCAGTTTTCTCAACTTTTCCGTGCTCTAACTTTGCCAATATTGGGACGTTTTAAAAAAGCAATGTTTCAGTTAGTAGCTCATCCAGTTTACTTACTTTGTCATTAAAACCTGAAAACAAATTTTTGAACCCCTTTCCTGAAAATCGTGAATTGTAAAAATTCAGTATTCTCACTTTTCCGTGCTTAATTTTGGGCCATATTGGGACGATTTAAAAAAGCAATGTTTCAGTTAGTAGCTCATCCATTTTTACTTACTTTTGTCATTCAAACCCAGAAAACTCTTTTTGAACCCACTTTCGAGAAAATCGTAAATTTGTAAAAGTTCAGTTTTCTCAATTTTTCCGTGCCTAACTTTGCCAATATTGGGACGATTTAAAAAGCAATGTTTCAGTTAGTAGCGCATCCATTTTTCCCTTACTTTGTCATTCAACCCAGAAAACTCATTTCGAACCCACTTTTGAGAAAATCGTGAATTTGTAAAAATTCAGTATTCTCAACTTTTCCGTGCTCTAACTTTGCCAATATTAGGACGATTTGAAAAAGCAATGTATTAGTTAGTAGCTCATCCGGTTTACTTATATTTGTCATTCAAACCCAAAAAAACTTATTTTGAACCCACTTTTCGAGAAAATCGTGAATCTGTAAAAATTCAGTTTTCTCAACTTTTCCGTGCTCTAACTTTGCCAATATTGGCACGATTTAAAAAAGCAATGTTTCAGTTCAATTACATTTGTCATTCAAACCCAGAAAACTCATTTCGAACCCACTTTTCGAGAAAATCGTGAATTTGTAAAAGTTCAGTTTTCTCAACTTTTCCGTGCTCTAACTTTGCCAATATTGGCACGATTTAAAAAAGCAATGTTTCAGTTAGTAGCGCATCCAGGTTTACTTACATTTGTCTTAAAACCCAAAAAACTTATTTTAACCCACTTTTCGAGAAAATCGTAAATTTTGTAAAATTCAGTATTCTCACCTTTTCCGTCCCTTAATTTTTAGCCAATTTTGGGGACGTTTTAAAAAAAGCAATTTAAATTAGTAGCTCATCCAGTTTTCTTCTTGTCATTCAAACTCAAAAAACTCTTTTTGAACCCATTTTCGAAAAAATCGTGAATTTGTAAAAATTATATTCTCAACTTTCCGTGCTCTAACTTTGCCAATATTGGGACGATTAAAAAAGCATGTTTCAGTTAGTAGCTCCCAGTTTACTTATTTTTGTCATTAAAACCCAAAAACTCATTTGAACCCATTTCAAAAAAATCGTGAATTTGAAGTTCAGTTTTCTCAACTTTTCCGTGCTCAAACCTTTGGCCAATATTGGGACTTTTAAAAAAAGCAATGTTTATTATAGCGCA
>JANFPS010000613.1:0-11457 GCA_024703675.1 Drosophila nebulosa | reverse complement strand
AAAAAATACATCGTTAGTCTGCGCTTTCATCAATTTCATTCGGATAATATTGTTTTAGGGTCACATTGTCACCCCAAGCTCTTTGGTAACATGCTCAAAGGGGTTTCATCAATTTCTACATTTTGAATTTTTGAAGCTGAGAGGTGGGGGGTGCTTTAAATTAAATTAAAAAATTCATATCTTTGCGTTAGCTCAATAAACCCCGGGAGCATAAAAAAAAAGAATCCCACCGTGTTTTTTACATCAAAAAACCGGTTTAAATAATGAGCGGAGTTGTTTTTTATTACATGCTCTTGAAGTTTTTTACAATGTTTCGCACTTTGTTATAATTAATTGAAGCCATTAACGACATTACGCTTCAGCAAAGAACGTTTTTTTTTGTCGTTTCAAGAAAAAATGTTGTAACGCTATTATGTTCCCCCCCGTTGCTGACAACCACAGATATTTTTTGGGTATGTTGCATGCCGCTCAAATATCATAACCCCCAGTATGAGCAGAACAGAAAAAAACCATTTTAGTGCAGGGAGTCCATTTTCTAATGGGCCTTTGATGAAAACCATTGACCTTCCTTTCGGGTATCGTGTGTGTACCAACGGACGGTCGATCCCGATGATTACAAATTTAATGGCTAAAACTTAAACACTACCGTTTGGGTGCTTATCTACTCTTGCACAGATATGGATTTAAAACCTTTTTCCTTTTTTTTTATAGTACTTTCGACCGTCTTTTTAAACTTTTGTGTCCCACGTGAGCCCCCGGATGTTTTGAATCGCACGCGAGCTATGTTAAAAAAAATTTAAACGAAAATGTTAAAAAAGTTTAATTATCGGGTAGATCAATGGATTTGCTTAAAAGTGTCGTTGATTAATTTTTTTTTTTTTCGGCTTGTAAACTTCAATTTTCCTGGGACTTAGCTTTTTTTGACTTGTCCCCACGCCAAACATAAGTATCCTGCGATAAACCATTTATGCACCAGGTCCCGAGGGACACCTGGTTCCTACTTAGTTTTGCTAAGATATGGACTTCGTTTGTGTATATATCCTTTTGGCACGAGTGGACTTAGCCGTTTTTTTTTTTATAGTTTTTTCGACCGCTTTTAACATTTGGTCCGAATGAAAGCGGGCGTTGTCCTGGGGGCCCTAATCTCACGCGAAAGTTAAAAAATCGGGTTAGCAAGGGATTCTGTTTAAAGTTCGCTTGATCTAATTTTTTTTCTTCGGCGTTTTTTAAAACTTCAATTTTCCGGGTTTCTTAGCTTTTTTTATTTTTCGGCAACGCCAAACGTAATTATCCGTGCAGAAAAAAACCGTTATGCACCAGGCCCCGATGGGAACCCCTGGTTCCGCACTTAGGTTTTGCTAAGCGGCTTTGTGTAGTCAATAGTTAAGTTAATTAAGTTAAATTTTTTTAAAAAGGAATGTGAAAAGGAAGCATCTCCGACCATATAAAGTATGCATTTTTTTGAATGAAGTCTACTTGTTCTGCAGGCATCGTATGACTCGGATTCAGTCGGATCGGACCACTATATCATATAGCTCCAATAGGAATGATGCGTCAAAAAAAAAGAGTTTAAGATCAATAACTTTGTTATTTTCAATGGAGTATTATATAAATTAACAAAGAATTTTTTATAACTTCAAAAAAAATCCATCTTTATTTAACTTTTAATTTTACAAGAACTTATTCTGGAAAATTCAGGGCAATTTAAAGAGTAGTTTTATGGCGGTGCTGGGGTGGGCGGTGAGTCCAAAAATCCCAACCCAGCGTGGGACCCTTTCAGTATGAATTTTCTCCAATGATTAGTATTTTTGGTATGAAGTTCTTCATCATTTTAATGAAAGTAAAAAACCCTTCACGGTGTTTGTCCGGTAAAGTTTTAGTAATGCCCTGAAACTTATACCTTTGGGGCGTCTTATTCATACCAATATCTCCAATTTTTATGTAGAATTCGCCTGATCAGAATGGCCTTGTAGTTTAAAGTTCTCCGCTTACATTTACATTTCCTGGAAAACGTTTAGCAAAAATACTCTTGGTATACTTCTTTATGATTCTTGACGTGGTGGGTTTGTGAGGATGGGATTGATGTCTTCGTCTCTGTAATAAGTCCCCTGCAACCCGTATTATTTAAATTTTCCAAAAACTTCCAATTTTTCATATGGACCTTTTTTTTTTCAAAAGGTAAAAATTATCCCAAAAAATCGTCAGCATTCAAAATTCTTATGATCTAATCTTAATTTCTTTTTTGTTTTTAACGGGGAGTGCCCAAAAAAGGGTTTTATAATTTTCAATGTACAATAGTTTTTTGCCATTTGATGGTAAATTGGCTTCTGCCAATTCTATTAGTTCCCCAAAAAACCACAAAAAATAGGCTGTTTTCCATAATGCTTTCAATAAGTTTGACTTCTGGATTTGATAATATGAGTAAATTTACAGTATTTGATTTTGCCCAGTTAATTGCGTAAACTATATTGGTGACCTCCTCTGTTAAGAAGGCTTACCTTGTATTTAAGTATTTATTTTCCTTTATTTTTTTCGTTTTTTTTTGATATTGTTAAAATTTATTATCTGGTAGTTAATTAAATAAATCATTGATTTATTTTTTTACAATTTATGAATAAAATACGCTTATTGTTATTTTTTAGCTCTTGGTTGATCTTTTTTGTAAAAAAATTTATAATCATCATGTTTGGGGAAACCGGGCCCAAACACTTCCAAGCATGCCTAGGGTGTCGGGCCCTTCTATTCCTTTGGCATAGGCTTTAAAACGGTAAGGTTAATTTTCCACTCTTGAAATTTAATAATCTAAGAACGGATAAAGCGGACCTAACCTTGTGTTTTATTGCAACGATTTTTTTTAAAAGATAAGGGCCCAAAACATGTTTTTTCTTCGATTTGATTGATTTTGAAGGTTCCAATCCATGTTCTGCCCTGCGGCGAATCCTGTTTCCAACGTAATTATTTTGGATTTTGGATAGTCTAGGATGGTGGTTTGTCCCAAGCAAAGGGGCAAAAGTATCTGTAGGATACATCGCACTTTAATGGTTTTACGCACTATTCAACCCATTTTGTTTTTAATTTACTGTGCAATCCTTTTCGACCCTTCCTTTTTGTTTCGAAATAACTTTAACCCTTTTATTAATTTTAAAAATAGTTTATTCGCCCCGGGGTCATAAATTTTTATGGTGTCTTTCTAGTGTTGGGTTTTGGTGCTAAAGGCATCTCATGATTTCTGTATTGTAGAGGGAACTCTCAATTTGTTTTGTTGCGGACCCAAGCGTAAGGGGTTTTTATGTAGTTTTTTATTTTGAAGTTAATTATTCAGCCAAAATTTTATAGAAGCTGAATTTAGAGATTTTCGTTATCCATAAAAAAAGTTTTATTTCCCGAAGGCTATCAAAAGTTCTAGCAGGGGGTGTTTTCTTTTGTTCCGCCGCTTTGACCCAAAACCCGTTGTACCATTGCATATTTAGAGAACTTTTTATTGCGGGTTTGAATTTTTTTCTTTGCATGGAGTTTGGTTGGTGCCCTGCGTTAACTATTGCTTCTAATTTACCTTTCATTATGGGGAAAAAATATTGTGAAAGAATTTGATCTTTGTTTTCAATAGCGTTTCTGTATGCTCTTGTGTGTTCCCCATTATTATTTCTTCTTGTACAACTCTTTTTTGGTAAGGGGAAAATTTAGGGGTTCAAAAAACTCGGGGGAAAATTGCAATTTCCCTCGCATCGGAAACTGTGTCAATAGATTTATTGAATTGTTCCCTGCAAATTTCCAAATTGTAAACGCAAAATTTTTTCCCGTTTAAATTGCTCTTTCTGAAGCCCCTATGTTTTCGTACTGTTGTATACGGGAAAAATTTTTATAAATGAGAGTGCTTCAGCAACGATTGTGCAAAAATCTGTCGGTATTTTAGCACCATTTATCTATAATATTTTCCATCACCGTACTAAGATTTCTTTTGGAATTTTTTTCAGGGGATATTTTGAAGCATTTGAACGCGCATATTTTTTCCCCCCCCCCCTGTACTTTTTCAACTTTACCCCACAGGTAGATGATTTGAAGCAAGCATTTTTTTCCCCACAGAGTTTTAAAAACTTATCCGCTTCGCTTTTTTAAGCCCCCCCCGGCTGTGAACGGTACGCGTTTAAATCTTTAAAAAATTAATAAAAAAACCTGATCGAACCCCAAAATTTTAAAATGGCAAGTTACGGGGTTAAAAATATTTAATACCCCGGATGCCTAATTACTACAGATGTGGGTATTCCATTAAACCGATTAGTTTCCGATTAGTTTGGCATTGCAATGCCCCAAGGCGAAACTAGTTTTTTATGGCTCATTTTAACAACCCCATATTTTTAGCAAGAGGGCTAGCAAAAAGATATTTTTCATGCTTTAGATTAATAAATAATATTGAAAAAATTGACTTGAAATGGTTTGAAAAAGCAAATCAACGGGGGGGGCAAAACAACTTTTTGCCGGGTCTTCTAAAAATTTTCATTATTCAATATGAAGTTACCTGACAAAAAAAGTAAAATTGAAAAAGCCTAAAAAGGGTTTGACCCATAAACACGCATAAACAATAATGAGGGCCCGAAACTGTGGGGGGAGGAGAGAAAAAGGAGCCCGGTTTTTGGTCTCATCCCTACCCCGCGTTGTACGGGAGTTACACCGTATGTCTGGCCCAAATAAGTATCCAGTAAAACGCGAAAATTTAAAAAAAAATTAAATTGAAAAAGATTATTAAAAAATAGGGGTTGGTGATAAAAGGGGTAAAAATTTAAGGTGAATGTATTTTTAATGCGACATAATAAAATAAATAAAAAAATAAAAATAAAAGTATTCAGTTTGCTTTGGATTGACTGTCAATACTCGCCCTAAGGTAAAGCAATTTCGGGAGTAGGGAAACAAACACTGTGATCGAAATTTTTATATATAGAGTATTTGAAATGAAATTTTTGTCGCGTTCGCAATTCCTTTACTTTTTTGAGTTTCAGAACGCGATTTAGATCCCCCAAACGGTGCCGAATTTGAACTTTAGCGGGCGGTTAAAAATTTACAAATTGACTCCCCTTTTTATTTAGAAAATTTGGATGGGAAATAAAAAATGCTTTTTTAGGATTTTCCCAAAATAATTCTAATTTTTCCACCTTTTAAACCTTCCCGGGCCCCCCACGAAAAATTAAAGACCAAAAAGTAACCCGGTACCCCGTTCTCGATTTTAGCGAGACTAACGAACAGCAATTATTTTTATATAAAAATATAAAAAAAAATAAGAGGAGCAAACCAAAAAATTTTTATAGGTGCTGTCAAACCAAAAAAAAATTTTTAAATGAATTATTATTTAAAGAAATGTTTGGGAAAAAGAGGAAAAAAAAAGTGGGATTTAAGAGGGGGATATGAGGAAAGGAAACGTAATTGGGAATTTGGTAACCGGAAAAATTTTTAAAAAAATTACCCAAATTAAAAAACCAGGAAATGAAGAATTTGGGGAGAAAAACAAGAAAATTTTTTAAAAATAAGAGCCCCAATTTGCAAAAGGGGAAAAAAAAATTAAAACCCCCAAAAACCCGGCCAAAACGGTTTTTCCCAAGGAAAAATTATTTTTTTGGTTGGGAAAAAAAAAATAAAAAGAAAAAAAAATTTTTTTGAACCGGGGAAAGAAAAAAAAAAAGGAAAAAAAAAAAAAAAAGGAGGAAATTAAAAAATTTGGAAGGGAGGGAAAAGGGGTTTTTAAGAAAAAAAGGGGGAAAAGTGAAAAAAAAGAAAAAGGAGAAGGAGAAAAAAGGGGGAGAAAATTGAAAAAAAAAATAGAAGTATTGGAAAAAAAAAAAAAAGGGTTTAAAATAAAAATAGAAGGGGGAAAAAAAAAAAAAAGCAGAAAAAGAAAAAAATGCAAAAGAAAAGAAAAGAATGAATTGAAAGGATTTAAAAAAAGGGAAATAAAGAATTTTAAAAAAAAATTTTTTAAAGAGGGCAAAAAAAAAAGGGAAATTTAAAAAAAAAGTAAAAGATTGGAATGGTTTGAAAAAAAAACGGGGGGGAAAAAAAATTTTCCGGGTTTTTTAAAAAAAATTTTAATAAGAGGTTTTAAAAAAAAAAAAGTCAATTTAAAAAATAAAATTTTTAAAAAAAAATTTTAGGCCAAAGGGGGGGGGAGGGGAAAAACGGAACCGGTCTCCCATTTTTTTATTTGGAGTTCAGAAAAACCCAATATAAGTAAAAGCCAAAAAAATTAAAAAAAAAAATTAAAGCAAAAAATTTTTTAAAAAAAAGGGGGGGGGAGAAATTAAAGGGGGGGAAGAAAAAGGTTAAAAAAAAAAAAATTTTAAAAAATTTTTTTGGATTAATGCTTCCCCTTTTTTAAAAAAATTTTGGGGCAAATTAAAAATTATAAAAAAAATTTACCCAAACCCCAAAAAAAATAAAATTTTGGGTTAAAAGGTTTTCCCTTTTTTAATACAAAAAATTAGGAAATTTTTTTAATTAGATGTTTTTACATTTTTTTTAATTACTTTTTTTCTTTTTGGGTTTAAAGGGTGTTAATTCCCCCCCGGGAATTTAAATTTACATTTAAATTCTTGACCCCCCTTTTTGCGTTTGGATGGAAAATAGGAAAATGCTGTTTTGAGGATTTTTCCGGCAATAATTCGAATTTTTCTCACCTTTTAAACCTTTCCTAGACCTCCACGAATAATTCAAGACCAAGATAAGATAAATCTGGTCAGCCGTTCTCGAGTTTTAGCGAGACTAACGAACAGCAATTCATTTTTATTCATTTCTTTCGAATGAAGGAAACGTGACACCGAACCAACCATAGGGGCGGAAATCGCTCTGCCATTGAATCGTCAAAGATGACGATTTAAAGAGTGTATGCAGTAACAGAGACAGCATATCCAATAACAATAACCTAAATAAAAACTTGTGTCTCTTGTTCTTGGATCAAGCCAAGTACAGTATTTGAAATCAACGAAAAGATACCGTCCCTGCCATTGTTCACGCAACAAGTTCAACTGAAAGGTGTGTCAAATTATGCAATTAGTGATAATATTATCAAATTTCTCACTCATTTTGAGGGTGAGAAATTGATAGGTATCTACGACAGTAATAACTTTAAATTACCGATGGAGTTAATTCACGCGGAGACTAAGAAATCGTTGAATGAACAATGAATTCTGTGCCGATAAACAGGTTTATGACTTAATTATTCAGAAGTCACAATGCAAGAAAAAAATGGAAACTTAGTCCGCCATTAAGGAGGACATTCCAAAGTTATCAGACAAAATTAAAGCTGCCGATAATGTATCTCCTAATAATATTGCTCAAAACGAAGTTTAAGATGATGATCAGGATAAGGAAACCAAATTGGTAGCTATTCAAAAAGTTTCCCCAAGGGAATCTCATAAAAATGAGCCAATTGTACGTCACAAACTAACTTTGGCTCTGTTTACTCTAATTAATTCCCATAAAAGAAAAATTATATTTCATAATATATCTCTTTAAATTTTGCAGAAAAAAATTTTTTTCATAATTTTATAAAATTTTCGATAGTTCACATACTTATCGGCCCCCCCCCCCCCCCCAAAGGGCCCCCCCCCCCCCCCAATCCAGCATACTGGTGAAATAGACGCCGACATTTTAAGATGTGATTGTCCTCATTTTCCCGAAACATCAGTCTGTATGAATAATAATTCATTGAACTAATTTTTTTGTTCGTTGTGTTATTATTTATTATTTATTATATTTATATCTAGGCCGAAAATGCCTGACGATATACCGAAGCAGGCATTGGGAAGCATATATACCGATGATTTTGCCAATCCTTTCGTTGGCAATTGGTTGAGCAATAGAAATCTCCGCATCGTTGACAAATAAGTTCTGCCCCCTCATGCAGAGAACGAGCCACTTTTAACAATCGTATAAATGTCGGAGGGTAATATATATAGATATATATATACCTGGATGTTCGTGTAATTTGTAAAATGTAAATCTAAAGCCAATTATGGGCCACATACCCGAATCTTCCCTTTATGGTCTGGCTTTTCCTGGAATCTAGTGTAATGGGGAGTCTTTCCATATGCTCCCTGGCTGTTTTCTGAGCCCTTATTCTGATTAGCATTATTTTTAAAGGGACTCTGAGCCCTTATAGGTCTCCACCTCCGGTGCGGCTGGTTTTAAATTTTCTGAGTTCTTAAAGACTCCATTTCTTGGTTTAACGTTTTGTGAAAATAGATGATCTGTGCAGGTTTTTGGGGGCAATGGTCATATGCCCCCAAATAAAAAAAAAATTTGTACATGCGATTCCCCCTGCCTTTAGCCAAAATATTTCCCCCAACATACGTAGCCCTGCTACAGTCCCGCTCCCCCGCTGCTTTTAGCGGCAGGCCCCAAAATATACATAGTACGAAGCCCCTCCGCGTGGAAAAAGCCCGCGCAAACTATGCGTTTCTAGCCTTTAAAAATAATTGATTTAAAAGGAAAAAAAACATTCGTTTTTTACCATCAATAAAGACAAAATATTTATTACACAAAGAAACGACAGTACATGTGAAAATTGATGCATCGTGGTTGGTTCCGTTTGCCCAACTAAAAGATGAAAGGCATATAAAACACAGTAAACGTCACTCGCATTTTGCCATGCCGAAAAAATACCATAAATTACATTTGCAAGTATCTGTCACAAAGTTAGTCAATGGATGTCTCAGATTGCTTCAGAAAATTTTAAATAATGAAGTCGCCATCGCTAAATGCCCAGGCAGCTGCTAATTGATGCGCAGAACCCTAAGATAAATCATGTACAACGCTGGGCCGCGTAAGGCAGCGCCTTGTTTCCGTTGTCGGAAAAAAAACATTTTTTTTACCATAGCAGACATAAACGACAAAATATGTTTACAAACAAATTAGGAGTAATGAGGGGAAGGGGAGTGAAGAGTACAGAGACTACTATTGTTGTTGCTTTCTAGAACGCGAGTTACCAATCCAACACCTTGGTCATTAAAATGGGAATGGGACCCAGGAAAGAAGACGTAGCATCCTTTCTTTCCTGTTCCCAGAAATTATCATACACACATAAAACAAAATACACATATGCATTAATTCGATTGTAACAGACACACAAGGCAGCAAAAGGGTAAAAGACTAAAAAAACATTTAATGAATTTTTTACTTCTTTTTTAATTTTTTGAATGAACAGACGTCTGGGGTTAAACTCTGGGAAAAAAAAAAAATATCACACATCCACTCCCCCTCCTGCAAACCATCTACTCCCGATTTTTAAATTTGGGCGCAGCGGGGTTTCAGGAAGGGATTACTTATTTTCACATTGAAACTAGCATTACTTTGTTTCTTTAAGAAAAGTGCATTAAAAAACCAAAAAATTTGCTGTGTTTTTAAACCCCTTTGGAAATTTTGGAAGGGAAATAAATTTTTTTGAAAAAATCTTTTACATGGGGGAACCAATCCCCACAACAAAAAAAAAAAAAATCAAAAATTTTCTCACGGTGTTTACAATATACATCATGTACATGTTTACACACAAAAAATTGGCCTACAAAATAAATTGCTGAAAAATGAAGGCCCAATCATAGGTGAAAAACAAAATTTTTTTAGTAAAAGTGTGATAACCCGCCTCATAAAAAAAAAAAAAAGGGAAGTTTTAAAAACCATATATATATATAAAATTGTATGCATATACCCCATTTTAAAGTGTAATTTTTATAATTCGGGGGAAAATGTTTATGTCCCTGCAAAGCTAACAAGATCTTTTTTACGAAATAACCATTTTTTTGTCGTTCTTTCCCTGCTTCAAATTTTTTATAATTCGGGGGAAAAAACGCTACAAAACCAAAATTTACGAAAGGCTTGTTTTTCGGGGGGAAATCGTCTGCCCCGCAAAAACACGCTGAACAAAAAGACGATCCGGGCGCGGGGGCTAAAAAGCTAGCAATTTCTGGCGAAACTGCAAACGAAGCATTTATAAGTAGTAGCGTTTTATTGTTCCCCTCATTTACAAAGTGAGTTGATTGGGATAAGCGGTTTATAAAAATTTTAAAATTCCCGTTTAAAATTTGTGAAAAAACCAAGTTTTTATAAAAAAATATACTATTAAACAACAAATGCTGCCATAACGTGACATACAATTTAGAATTTCATTCACGAGTTTAAAACAAATTACCCCAAATGTGGAAAAAGGGCAAAGAATTTAGAAACCTCTCCACCCTTAATCTACAAGAAAACCTTTTTTTAAAAATTTAAATAAAAAACAAAAAATCCCCAAAATATCAAGGAAAACCTATGAAAATTCCGTTTTCAAAAAAAACCTTTTTATTTGCAAAAAAAAAAAAAGTAGCCAGAATTTTTTTGGGGGCACAGGCAACACCCTATCAATCCAAAGTGTTTTTGGGAAAATTAGAAATAATTTTTTGGAATGCATTGGGGGTTTAATTCGTCTTTTGATGAGACAAAATTACAGAAATTTTTTCCCCTCGAAAAAGGTGTTTGAAACCCTTTCCAAAAAATTTGCAACTGCCCTGAGTTTTTTAAACAGATGTATCATTAAGCAAAGTAACTCCCCATGGGGTTTTTTGTCAGCTGGGGTTTCTTTCAATTTTTCGCCCTAGTTTGACGATTTTTAAAGGGAAGCGTTTATTTCTCGGCCCGCCGAATTAAACAGGAATCTCGGCACATATGATAAAACATCTATTTGGTCAGGCTGAATTATTTTTCACTAACCCAAAAAAGAAAGGTGCATGCGGCACCTCGCTTTTTCCCTTCGAAGAAAACAAACCAGCAGGGGTAAACCCTTTAAAAAAAAAAAAAAAAAAACGTTTTTTTTTAACAATTAAAATTCATCAAGGGACCCAATTTTTAAATTTTACGTGCCCAAAGATGTCCCTGTCTTCCCTTTGATTTTTGTCCGGGGAAACCCCCAATTTAGTAATTTTTATCCATTTTTTTTGGGGTACAGGTAAAAATAAAAAAGAGAAACTTGGGGTCCCGGAATGGGCGACAATTTTTCATTGCATTTGGGCATATTTTGCATAAGACGTGGGCTACCAAAAAGGGAGTGCCGGCCCCGAAAAAGTTAAACGACGGGAAAATTAGCGGATTTTTCCTTTAGTACTACTGGACACGTAAATGTTTGTACTCCTCAGAACCAGTTTTGGCCCTTTTTTTTTAAAATTAATGGTTTTAAAAGTTTCCTTTTTTACTTGGACAAAATTTTAACGCAAAACTGCTGAAACAACCGACAAACCGCAGAAATAGTTGAGCATTTTTAGGAAATTTATTTAAACGCGTGATATGCTACCATTCAATGGGTTTTTTTATTTTAATATTAAAAATAAACCCCTCTTTTCAAAAAGTCATATAATCGATAAATTTTTGAATTTGTTGGGAGTTGCCCAAATTTCGCGGAAAGTATAAAACACAATATGGGTTTTTCCCATTTTTCAAACCCAA
>JANFPS010000612.1:0-10000 GCA_024703675.1 Drosophila nebulosa | reverse complement strand
AGAACAAATAAACAATTGGTAATTGTAAATAGGTTTTCAGTAGCTGGAGAGAGACATGGAGACCTGGTGACATAGATATTTTGTTCTTGTGTGTGTGTGTGTGTGTGTGTGTGTTGTGTGTGTGTGTGTGTGTGTGGTGTGTGTGTGTGGTGGTGGTGTTTGTGTGTGTGGTGTGTTTGTGGTGTGTGGTGGAAACTGAATCACAGAGCACAAAGCAAACCAAACTGAAAACTGAACGAAAGAATTTGATAATCATCTGGGGGAAAACCCCTCTCCTTCCCTTCAGCCCACTCTTCCTTTGCCAGCTGCTTGGTCTGGTCGTGTGAACATAAATGTGAGCCAAAAAATTGATTTTAAATGCTCCTGGGACCTCGAATTGACCTAAGCTCACCCTCTGGGAATTCGGGAATGCGAATAAAAGAGAGGAGAATCTCTTCTTGCTAAAACGCAGCCAGTTTTTCGTCGTTGGTAGCAAAATCAGTATTTCTTCTATTTAAGGTTATAACACATTGTTCCTCCGCACGTGTCTCTAGCACATATTGGCTACGATAAAAGAATGGTGGGAGGAAATAAGAAGAAAAGAAGAAGAAGAAAATAAATACAAATACATGCAGGAGAAAGAGCGCTGAGATCTTTCAGACGCCCACAAAGAAAGGTGAAGGCGTTGCGAATACAAATTCCAGTTGGTTGATAAGCCACAAGGAATACCACCTACCAAAAAAAAAAAAAAAATATCACGAGTAAGAAACATTGCATAAACATTGGCGGACAACTGCGGCGCCACTAAATGAAAATGAAATGATCGTAATTGTGCGTAAAAAAGGTCCTCCCAACTTTGGTTTTCGCATCTTACCGGTGCAGGATGCGTGCGTGTGTGTGTGTGTGGTGGGGGGGGAAACTCGTGACGTCATAAATTTCTTCATGATGCCGTCTGATCGTATCACACTCAACATTGTATGAGTATATTGATTGGTCAAAACAATTTGTAATTGAAATCAAGTCAAAAAGTCAAACTTCTTGTAAGGCATACAAAGTCGGTAAGTTACTCCTTCTTTTCTGTTTTTAATACTAGTCTTGAGGGAGACATGCGGATACACCCAAAGAGTTGAATATTGTCCAAATCATATATGATTCGAGTTGTTTTTTTTTTATGTCCCAACTTTAAGAAATGAAACTCCTCTAATAGTTAGAAATATAATCGTTTTTATAGTCAGTTGAGACCAAAAAAATGTGTTGCAATATATTCTAAGACATATCTTTATCCTTTATTATGAATCAAGTTTTTACTTATGAAGAACTGTGTTTCTGCCCTTAGTACTGGCGTCCTTGTGGAATTAAAAAATTTGAAGTCAATTATTAATTACACGAACACATTTATGCGATGGAGGCATTTTTGGTTTTTCTATAATGGTTAATTGTTTGGCCTTTTCAATTGTCGTTGATGAGCTTTATTCAATATATAGCTCAGAGAGGACTAGTTTGCTCAGACAGATCAACAAAAATTTAGAGAAATACTTAATTTACTTCAGAGCTGAAACCAAGTGGACCTCTCTTGGGAAAAATCATTATCCGGCGTCATTAAAATTGGCATAAAATATACAAAATGGAGACAAATATTAAAAAGCCAGAGTCAAAGTCAATTGGGGGGCAAGTGTGCTTGATGCAAAAGAAACCATTCCCAACACTTGATTCTTTCAGTGTAATAAATTTGAGAACGACTTTCTTACACTTAGTCAAGATAACGTCAGAGTTCCTATCGAAATGAAAGTGATAAAACCATAGCCAAATGAACTGTCGTTGAGCGAATATCAATTAATGGTTTTCGACCAGTCACCAAGTGAGCAATAAGTTCTCGTCCATCAAATTATATCGGGTAATGTTCGACATCCAAGGGTCTCCCCCCCAGGCAAAATCTAAATTCTATTTCTATTCCTGTCTTTCTTGGGGCCTAACTGATTCGATGCAAAGAAATTGATGGAATTGGTATGGTTTACTTGTGACCTTGACGATTTGGTGAAGGTGTGGAATCTTTTTCAGAGGCTCACTCACTTATATTTTTTTATATGGCTACGGTTCAATTCTATATTAAACTTCAAAACGCTCTTGCAGGCAAACAGTGAGTTATGTTGTCTAATTACGCTCCTTGCTGTATCACAATTACTCATATGGAAACAAATTTCGAATGAAATGCGTTACGCCACTGTCAATACGTTAATGAGCCCGTTTGGCGAGTTGCAAACCGTTCCATAGAGCCAACTCTGGTTTGGAGGTGAATTTGAGATTTATTACTTGCTCGTGATGTCAGAGGCGTATCTATGAGATTTTGCACCATGACGCATTATTCTTTAACCAAAAACACATTTTCGACTTACCTGAGCATAATAGTGCCATATATGGAAATATAGCCAGCAACTTTGTTATGCACATCTGTCTCATTGGCTACTTAAGCTTTAATGTTCTTTACCACTGTTTTTCAATTTACTAATTATATACGCTTCGATTTTACGATCAATTAAGATTCCTGAAGGGAATCAAAACACACTGATAAGGAAAGCGAGCGAGTAAGCAACGGATAAGTGCCTAGGCCTTTACGAGGACATTCAGAAGAGCAGCTACTAAATTTCATCGATGTAATGGAGATTCCTTTATTAGTTGCTTTAGCGTCTACCATGTCCGCTTTCACTCTGAATGTTTGGCGATGGCCAATATTTTACCGTAATATGGAATAGAGTGTGATTGGTTTTATAATTATGCAAACTATTGACATAATAATTCTGTTCGTTTGGTGGATAAGCAATTGAGGCTCTCGTTTAATACCGCAACTTGAGTTTTGAAATCGAATTCATTTGGCAACATCGGAATTACAAATGACTGTAAGTTTATTTCATCTTGGTCAAATTTGTAGAAAATAATAAAATTAATTTTTTAAGATGAAATGTTCTTGGGACGCCTGAATCTAAACAGTTCGAGTGCAAAGTATTGGGACTATTGACATATCGATCGATTCAATTATGGTCTGCTTTATCTGCCATTATCACTATTATAACCATCGTGGCAGATGAAGCTATGGAGATGATAACAAAAATTAATGCAACAAGCCTTTTAGATTATTAGTTGCTCACCAATCTTTTATTATGCCATAAAATGTGAAACAAAACACAATCTATTATAAATTTTGTTGACTTATTTAAATAATAAATAAAAGCAGCAACATTTTCAAGTCGCTCTCTAGACGATTGATAATAAGGCCTCAACCAATAGACCAAAGAATGATTGAACAAGTTTGTGGTTTTATATTTATTTGCGTCGATTTATTTAAAAGCACTCACAATGGATGGCAACCAGGCCGCCTGCAGTGATACCACACAGCCCAGGCACCCCAACCCTGTTGCTCTGGACCTTCTGGGCACAGCGTACGGAGTTGGTAATGTCATCCCCCCGAGTCAGAAGGGCATTGCAGCTCAGGCCACACTCGTTGTAGGAGAAACGGACCATTGTCGCGGGGTGGCACAGTACAGAATCATGATCGGAAGATGCCAAAATCATTGAGCCATCCGAATGGCAGACCCACCACCCAGGTGCGGAAATCGCTCTCGTATGGGGCAATGCAAGTCCACTTGTCCAATGATCGCGTGGCACACCCAGAGGACTTTCACGGGCAAGGAGCAGCGGATCCAGGTATACGTCCAGCCAGAGCTGGAGAGGCAATGGCAGCCAGAGCAACTAAAGCAAAGAAAGCCTTCATTCGATGATGTTGTGAGGTAGGAATTGTTCTGAATTCTTTGTGTACTTCCAAGTATTATAGGCCGATAATACACAATTGTAGGTACTTAAGAAGTACCTTTCATTTGCCGTGGTCAATGATAATTATTCAAGCATGTACCTAAGAACAATTGAGCGCTATCTTAATTACCATAGAGTATTCAAATCACAGATAAACGAGCAAAACTCAACGTCAAAACAAATTCGAATTGTTATCATTTAAATAAGTTTACATTTAAATTCATTCATAAGGTTATTCTATGGACAATTGTTAGGGCATAATTTAGGCTCAACCTATGATTCCACAGTTAAAAATACTTGATAAAATATTTTCTAAACGACTTCGGGCTAAAAATGCTTTAAGCTTATGAAATGCTGCGAGGACTTTGAAATTATTGCCTAGTTTTTGCATTGGTAATTAAAAAGTGGATATTTTAGCGCGAAAAAAAGCTAGATAGTTACAGTAGCTGTTATCGGCCAAAGAAGCTTAGAATTAAGCATTGCCAGTTGCCACATTTTGGGTACAGTAACGCAAACGTCTTGGTTTACCCAACACTACACTGAAAATTTATCCTTTTTTGTAATTTAGCACTTTCCAACACTACAGAGCCAATAGCTACAGTAAAGATTGCCCAAATAAAATTTAAAACTCAACTTCTGCAATAATATTGTGTTAATTACTCTTGATTTACCAAAATTGCGTATGTTTAGATAACCAACACTGGCGCTTACTTAATTGCCCAACACTGGTGATTACAATTTAGCCATTTGCACAACTTTTTGAGTGACCCAGGACTTGATTGTTTGAAATAGTCTAAGTAAATTATGAACATTTAGCTCTAGACAAATATCTGAGAAGTACAACATCTACAAATTCCATGGCAGAACCCCTCATTGGAGGTTCTTTGACGGAAACAAAACATTTGATCAACATCAATTAATTATTTATCGCTTCGATGCTATTCGAAAAATTAGATATTAGAACCCAGGCGGACTCTGCCAAAATTGTAGATTATAATTTATAAACAAATTGATAATGCATAATAAGCAGTTCTGTTCGTTCACAACTCCTGACTTGCAGTCCGAGAATTGGAGTGTAATCATTGAATTTTTTTTTCCCCCAAAGTTTAGCAGAGACCAAATCAGAGAGCGAAAACCCCATTTAGATAAACATCAATCAGAGTCGATCACGCAGTGATCAGACAAGGAAAGTTCTTGCGCTGCCTTGAGAAGCTGGAAACCGTAAATCAAATGCCAAAAAAACAAACTCCTAATAAGCAGTAGCCGGGGCCATAACATTTTTTAAGAATTTTAGGCCTTTTTTTTTGGTTTTGTTTTTTTTTTTGCGCCTGACAGGGGCACAACCCAAAACTAAAACTGACTTCAAAATCTTGAATGGGTGTGGTCGACTGGGGCGGCTTTAGAAAATTCTTCAAGCCAAACATAAAATTAATATGCAGAGGCAGGCAGCAATAGGCTGAACAAAAACTTCCAACTGCCAACGACAACAACTACAAACGGAGAGAGAACATGGTAGGCCAAGACAAGCAGGCCAGTTGCCAGTGCAGTAGCCAGGCCAACAATATTGATGCGGCCAGAGAAACTTTATGGTGGTGGTTGTGTACTGCAACAGCAGCAAATGTTGCTCATGTGGTACAACAACAACAACAAACAACTAGTTGCTTAGACAATTTTCTAATAAACAGCACCAAGTGTATCGGTATGTCTAGGTCTGCCTTTTGACTAGATTGGCCATACCCTTAAATAAAAAAAAGGTCTCTTAATTAAGTTAAACAATCATTTAAAATATGGCCACAACCTTTTTTTTTTTTTTTTTTTTTTTTTTTTTTTTTTTTCTGCCAAAAAGGGTAAAAGCAATTCAATTTCCACTTTCTTTTTGCTGTTGCTATAGAAAATGAAACATGATAGTCAACAGCAGCAAACAACAACAGCAACATCAACAAATTCAATTCGAATTTCCTATTGATGTTGGCGAATTCTATTTAAATTGTTGCAAGACAGCAACAGAGAATTCTGTTTAGGTAAGTCTTTCTCTGCCAAGTTAATGGCAGTTTGTTGCCTGCTGTTATTAGAGATTGTTGCTGCTGGCCGCGTTGTTGCTGCTGCCTGGCGTGCTAACCATTATTATATATTGGCCCCATGCTAGTCATTCGTGTGATTTTGCCTCTATTCTTTTTTTTATTTTTATTTCCTTGTCCTGTTGTTTTTGTCGAGTAGCGCAGCTCTGCAATTTATGCATCTGCTGGCTGGCTGGCGGCTGGCTGACTCTCTCGGGGTGCCAGGACATTGATCTAATAAATGTTGTTGTTGTTGTGTTGCTGGGAGTATTTCTGTTTTTCTCTGCATCTCAAATTGCCTTTTGCGTAAGTCGTCGTTTGTTGTCGTTGATCCACTAAACCAATAATGCCAGAGAAGTGGACCCATTTTGTTTAACTTCTTCTTTTGTTTTTTTTTTTTGAGTTTTTTACAGTTTTTGTTGCTTGTTATGCGATTTTCTTGTGGGTAATTATAGAAGAGATGTAGAACAAAGCAACAAAAGTCCACATATCAAGTGGCAAGCGATGACTTTTAGTTACTCTTTATTTGAAAAACATTTTCCATTAAAAATGAAAATAAGTCTGGCTATTAACAATTTTCATTAAGTTTATTAATTTGTTAGGAAACGATTTCTAGTATACAAACATTGCATTTTAGAAGTAGATTTCTTCGTAAGCCTTTGTTGGAGATATTTTGACGACTTAAAAAAATAAAAGACTTATGAACACTTAGTTAAGTCTGAACCTTAAGTTGAGTTATAATTCTAACTAAAATAATAGGATTGAAATAGTCAAATCTCCATGATGAAAAAGACATCTCAAAAAAGTAGGTCAAACATGTAGAGTAAGATGAGAGTAGAACTTACACAAGTTCAATGTATAATATGATAATGTAACTTTCGCTATATTGATCGCTTTTGGAACTTTATGTATGAAGAGTTGAAGAAACTGTACTTAAAAAGTTATCTAAGTACAGTTTCTTCAACTCTTCATACATAAAGTTCCAAAGCGATAAATAGCGAAAGTTACATATCATATTTCTACATTGACTTGTGGAAGTTCTAATATCATCTGACTCTACATGTTTGACCTACTTTTGAGCATGTCATTTTCATCATGGAGGATTTCGACTAATTCAATCTATTATTTTAAGTTAGAATTAATAACTCACTTAAGGTTCAGACTAACTAAGTGTTTCATAAGTCTTTATTCTTTTGAAGTTCGTCAAATATCTCCACCAAAGGCTACGAAGAAATCGACTTCTAAAAATGGACACCATGTTTGTTTAAGTCTCTTTGGGGGAAAAAATCCAAAAAAAAAACTTAAGAAGAGAAGTAAAACCCAAAAGTTTTTTGTTTAAATTTTCGCTTTTGTTTTTTTTTTTTTAAAGGTTTTAAAAAAGTTTTTGTTTTTCCTTTATCATTTTTTGGGTAAATAGGGAAAGTTAAACAAACAACAAATTTCCAATATAAAGGGCCAAGGATATTTTAGTTCTTTTTTTGGGAAAATTTCCAATTAAAAAAGAAAAATAACCCCTTGGTTAATTAACAATTTTCATTTTAAAGTTTAAAATTGGTTAGGAAACGATTCTAAAATAAAAACCATTTTTTAATAGAAATCGTTTTCCTAAAAAAAATTAAAAAAACTTAAAAAAAATTTTTAAATTTAGCCAGATTTAGTTCTTTTTTTTAAGGGAAAAATGTTCAAAAAAAAGGGAGTAATTTAAAAAGCCCATCGTTTGGCCATTTGAATGGGGATTTTGTGTTTTGGGTTCTACCATCTTTTCCTAAAATTTTCCCAAAAAAAACGCCTAACAAGCAACAACAAAACTGAAAAAAAAAACCCCAAAAAAAAAAAAAAACAAAAAGAAGAAGAAAAACCAAACTGGGTCATTTCCCTCGGGGCTTTAAATTGGGTTTTAGTGGATCAACGACAAAAAAACGACGACTACCCCAAAAGGAAATTTTGAGTTGCAAAAGAAAGCCCGAAATACTCCCAGCAAAAAAAACAACAACAACAGAAACCCATTTATTAGTTTCAAGGGGTCGGGGGGGCAAACCCACGGAGGGGTCAGCCACCAGCACCCACCCCGCAAGAGCTTTAAAATTTGCAGGGGCTGCAGCCTACCGAAAAAAAACAACAAGGAAAAAAGGGAAAAAATAAAAAAAAAAAAAAAAGAAATAGGGGCAAAATAAAAACGAAGGGAATAGCTTTGGGGCCAAAAATTAATAATGGTTAGACCCCCAGGCAGCAGAAAACAAACGGCAGCAGAAAACATTTTAAATAAAGCAGCAAAAAAACTCCCCAAAAAACTTGGCAGAAAAAGGGGGGGGGGACTTACCTAAAAAAAAAAATTTCCCTCTTGCGGCCTTGCAAAAAATTTTAAATAGAATTCGCCAACATCAATAAGGAAACCCGAATTGAATTTTTTGATGTTGCGGGTTTTTGGGTTGCTGCTGTTGCTAGTCATGTTCATTTTTTTTATAGCAACGGGAAAAAAAAGAAAGGGGAAATTAAAATTGCTTTTACCCTTTTTGCACAAGTTGTGGCCATTTTTTAAAATGAATTTTTTAAAACTTAATTAAAAATTTTTTTTTTTAAATTTAAGGGTATGGCCAACTAGAAAAAGGGCAGCCTTTAGAAAAATAGACGATACATTTTGTTGGGTTTATTAAAAAAATTGTCAAAGCAACTATTTGTTGTTGTGTTGTTTTTAACCCCCCCCCCAAAAGGAGAAACTTTTTGTGCTGTTGCAGTAGACAACAACAAAAACAAAAAGGGTTCTTGGCCGAAATAAATATTTTTTGGCTGGCTACTGGAAAATGGCAACTGGCCTTCCCTTTGTTTTGGCCTCCCATGTTGCAGTTGAAGTTGTGTCATTTGGCCCGTTGGAAGTTGTTGTTCCGCCTTTTGGGCCTGCCTGCCCCCCGCATATTAATTTATGTTTGGTTTTTGAAAAATTTTCCTAAACCCCCCCCCAGTCGCCCCAAAACCCATTAAGAGTTTTGAAGTCAGTTTTATTTTTTGGGTTTGTGCCCCTGTAGGCGCAAAAACAAAAAAAAAAAAAAAAGGCCTTTAAAAAAATTTAAAAAAAGGTTTTTGGCCCCGGGGTATGCCCTTTTTAGGGGGTTTGGGTTTTTTTTATTTGATTTACGGTTTAAGCTTCTCAAGGGGGCGCAAAAAAACTTTCTTTTTTGATCCCCTGCGTGAGACTCTGATTGATGTTTTTCTAAATGGGTTTTTTGCTCTCTGATTTGGCGCTGCTACCGATCAATGAATTTCATCAATTTCGGGGTCAAAAATCAGGAAGTTGGAAGCGAACAGAAAGCTTATTAGCATTATCAATTTTTTTATAAATTTTAAAACTTACAATTTGGCAGCGTTTTGCCTTTGGGGTTTAATATCTAAATTTTTGAATAAACATCGACGCGATAAATATTTAATTTTATGTTGATCAAAGTTTTTTTCCCAAAGAACCTCCAATGAGGGGTTCGCCAGGAATTGTAAAAGGTGTTTCTTCTTTAGGGTAGTTTGGTTTTAAGGCTAAAAGTTCAAAATTTATTTGGGCTATTTCAAAAAAATCAGTCCCGGGTCACTCAAAAGGTGCAAAAAAAGGGGTAAATGTAAGCACCCGTGTTGGGGAAAATTTAAATAAGCGCCCGTGGTTGGCTAACATCGCCAATGTGGTAAAAACAAGAAATAATTTAAAACATATTTGCCAAGAAGTGAGTTTTTTAAATTTTTTTGGCAAATCTTTACTGTACTATTGCATGGGGTAGTGTTGGGAAAATGCTAAATTTTCAAAAAAAAAGGGTAAATTTCAGGGGTAGTGTGGGAAACCCAAAGGGGGCGTTTCGTTTTTTACCCCAAAAAGTGGCAAATGGCCAAGCTAGATTCTAAGCTTTTTTTGGCCCATAACAGTTTAAAGTAAATATCTAGCTTTTTCCGCTAAAAAACCACTTTTTTTAAAACCCAAAGCAAAAACAGGCAATAATTTTAAAAATACTCGCAGGGATTTCTAGAGCTTTTAAACATTTTTTAGCCCGAGTAGTTTTAGAAAAAAATTTATCAAGTATTTTTTAAATGTGAATCCAATAGGTTTTGACCAAAAATTTTCCTAACAAGCCCAAAAGATAAAATTATGAAGAAATTTAAAAAGTAAACTTATTTTAAAAAAAAAA
>JANFPS010000610.1:0-11524 GCA_024703675.1 Drosophila nebulosa | reverse complement strand
GTTTCAAAAAAAAAAAATTTTTTGCCAAATTTAAAAAAAATTAATTTAAAATTATTCTCAACTTTTCCAAATTTTGCCAATTTTGGGACGTTTTAAAAAAAAACAATGTTTCAGTTAGTAGCGAATCCAGTTTTATTTTTGTTTTCAAACCCAAAAAAAACTCTTTTTGAACCCACTTTTCGGAAAAATCATAAATTTGAAAAATTCAGTTTTTCAATTTTTCCGGCTCTAATTTTGCCAATTTTGGGGGACGTTTTTAAAAAAACAATGTTTGGGTTAGTACCCGGCCACCCAAAAGGTTAAATTTAAATTTTGTATTCAAAATAAAAACTCCTTTTGAACCCCATTTTTCGAAAAAATCGTAAAATTTTTTAAAAATTGGGTTTTCCCAAATTTTTCCCGTGTGCTTTGCCAAAAATTTTTTGGGGGTTTTAAATTTAAGGGCAATTTTTTCATTTAGTAGCGCATCCATTTTAAACTTTTTGTTTTAAACCTAAAAACCCCATTTTTAAACCCCCCATTTTTCGAGAAAAGGGAAATTTTGAAAAAAATTCAGTTTTTTTAATTTTTCCCGTGCTAATTTGAAAAATATTGGGACGTTTTTTAAAAAAAGCAATTTTTCCCGGTTAGAAGCGAATCCAGTTTATTACTTTTGTCATTCAAACCTAGAAAAACTTTTTTTGAAACCCCTTTTTTTTCGAGAAAATCTTTTTGAATTTGTAAAAATTCATTTTTCTCAATTTTTCCGGGGCTCTAACTTTGCCAATTTTGGGAGGTTTTAAAAAAAGCAATTTTTTCAGTTAGTAGAAAAACCCAAGTTTCCCTTTTTTTGTAAATTCAAACCTAAAAAAAATTTTTTTAAAACCCAAACTTCGAAAAAATCGTAAAATTTAAAAAAATTTTAGTTTTTAAATTTTTCCCGGCCAAAACCTTAAACCCCAAAATTTTGGGGGAGGATTTAAAAAAAGCAATTTTTCATTTAGAGCCCTCCAGTTATTTATTTTTGTCTTTAAAACCGGGAAAACCTTTTTGAACCCATTTTTCGAAAAAAATGTGAATTTGAAAAAAATTCAGTTTTCCAATTTTTCCGGTTTTCTAACTTTCCCAATTTTGGGGACGATTTAAAAAAGCAAGGTTTAGTTATTTACCCAATCATTTTTACTTTTTTTGGTCATTCAAAACCCAAAAAATCTTTTTAAACCCCACTTTTCAAAGGAAAATCGTGAATTTGAAAAAAAATTCAGTTTTCTAAAATTTTCCCGTGTTTAATTTGCCAAATTGGGAGGATTTAAAAAAGCAAGTTTCGGGTTGTAGCGCATCCAGTTTTTTTCTTTTGCCCATTAAAAACCTAGAAAACTCATTTTGAACCCATTTCGAAAAAAATCTTAAATTTTTAAAAAATTTCCAGTTTTTTAAATTTTTCCGTGTTCTACCCTTCCCAAAAAATTTTGGGGAAAAGACTTAAAAAAAGAAAAGGTTTCATTTAGTTAGCTATCAATTTTTACAAACTTTTTTTTTTTTAAAAAAAACCCAAAAAAACTCATTTTAAAACCCCATTTTTCGGGGAAAAATCGTGTTTTTGGGAAAAATTCAGTTTTTAACTTTTCCGGCCCTCTAATTTTGCCAATTTGGGACGATTTAAAAAAGAAATGTTTCAGTTAGTAGCTATACATTTTATTTATTTTTGCTTCAAACCTAGAAAACCTTTTTGAACTCACTTTTCGAGCAAATCGTGAATTGTAAAAATTCATTTTCCAACTTTCCGATGCTCTACTTTGCCATAGTGTGTACCATTTAAAATAGCAATGTTTCAGTTTAGTAGCGAATCCGTTTACTTACTTTTGTCAGTCAAACCTAGAAAACTCATTTTGAACCCACCTTTTCGAGAAAAGATCGTGGGGGAATTTGTAATATTCAGTTTCTCAACTTTTCCGTGCTCTAACCTTTGCCATATTGGGAGGATTTAAAAAATAAAATGTTGCAGTTAGTAGCGCTCCAGTTTATTTACTTTGTCATTCAAACCTAGTAAACTTCATTGTGACCACTTTTTCGAGAAAGCGTGAATTTGTAAAATTCCATTTTCTCAACTTTTCCGTGCTCTAACTTTGCCATATTGGGACACTTAAAAAAGCAATGTTTCATTAGTTGCCATCCAGTTTACTTACTTTTGTCATTCAAACCAGAAAAACTCATTTTGAACCCACTTTTCGAGAAATCGTGATTTGTAAAACTTCAGTATTCTCACCTTTCACGTGCTCTAACTTTGGCCAATATTGGGACGTTTAAAAAGGCAATGTTTCAGTTAGTAGCTCATACAGTTTCCTTTACATTTGTCATTCAAACCTAGAAAACTATTTGAACCCACTTTCGAGAAATCGTGAATTTGTAAAAATTCAGTATTCTCAACTTTCGTGTTCTAACTTGGCCAATTTGGGACATTTAAAAAGCATGTTTCAGTTGTAGCGCTCCAGTTACTTTACTTTTTGTCATTGAAACCTAGAAAACTCTTTGAACCCAACTTTTCGAGAAAATCGTGAATTTGTAGAAATTCAGTATTCTCACTTTTCAAAATTCAGTTCTCAACTTTTTCCGTGCTCTAACTTTGCCAAAATTGGGACGATTTAAAAAAGCAATGTTTCAGTATAGCGCTCAGTTAACGTACATTTGTCATTCAACGCTAGAAACTCATTTTGAAACCCACTTTTCCGAGAAAATCGTGAATTTGTAAAATTCAGTGTTCCAACTTTTCCGTGTTTCTAAAGGTTTGGCCAATAATTGGGACGATTAAAAAGCAATGTTTCAGTAGTAGCGCATCCAGTTTTACTTACTTTTGTCATTGAAACCTAGACTCATTTTGAACCCACTTTTCGAGAAATCGTGAATTTGTAAAAGATTCAGTTTTCTCACTTTTCGTGCTCTAACTTGGCCAATATTGGGACGATTAAAAAAGCAATCCATTTACTTACTTTTGTCATTCACCTAAAAACTCATTTGAACCCGTTTTTCGTGAAAATCGTGAATTTGTAAAAAGTCAGTTTTTCCAACTTTTTCCGTGCTCTAACTTTCCAATATTGGGACGATTTGATTTAAGCAATGTTGCAGTTAGTAACTCAAACAGTGTAACGTAACTTTTGTCATTCAAACCGGAAAACTATTTTTGACCCACTTTTCGCGAAAATCGTGAATTGTAAAATTCAGTTTTCTCAACTTTTCCGTGCTCTAACTTTCCAATATTGGGACGATTTAAAAAAAGCCAAGCAATATTTTAGTAGTAAGCTCAATACAGTTTTACTTACATTTGTCATTCAGCACCTAGAAAACTAAGTTGACACCCACTTTTCGAGAAAATCGTGAATTGTAAAAATTCAGTATTCTCAACTTTCCGTGTTCTAATTTGGCCAATATTTGGACGATTTAAAAAAGCATATGTTTCAGGGTAGTAGAGCGCCATCCATTTTACTTACTTTGTCATTCAAACCTAGAAAACCTCATTTGAACCCACTTTCGAGAAATCGTGAATTTGTAAAAATTCAGTATTCTCACTTCTTTCAAATTCAGTTTTCTCAACTTTTCCTCTGCTCTACTTTGGTCAAAATTGACGATTTAAAAAGCAATGTTTCAGTTCAGTAGCGCATCCAGTTAACTTACTTTGTCATTCAACCTATAATACTCATTTTTGAACTCCCTTTTTCGAGAAAATCGTGAATTTGTAAAAATTCAGTATGCTCAACTTTTCCGTGTTTTAAGTGTTAGCCATATGTATGTGACGATTTAAAAAAAGGGCGCAAAAAAAATTGGGGGTTTTTTTTTTTTTTTTTTTTCAGTTCGTAGCGCATCCAGTTTACTTACTTTTGTCATTGGAACCTAGAAACTCCTTTTGACCCCTTTTCGGAAAATCGTAAATTGTAAAAATTTCGTTTCTCAACTTTTCCGTGCTCTAACTTTGCCAATATTGGACGATTTAAAAAAGCATCCAGTTTACTTACTTTGTACATTCACCTAGAAAACCTCATTTGATCCCACTTTTCGAGAAATCGTGTAATTTGTAAAAATTCAGTTTTTCTCAACTTTTCCGTGCTCTAACCTTTGCCTAATATTGGGACGGATTTAATTAAGCAATGTTTCATAGTTTAGTAGCTCATACAGTGTCTTACTTTTGTCAATTCACACCTAGAAAACTATTTTTTGAACCCACTTTTTCGCGAACATCGTGATTTGTAAAATTTCAGTTTTCTCAACTTTCCCGTGCTCTAACTTTGCCATATTGGGACGATTTAAAAAGTCAATATTTTTAGTTAGTCTCATACGTTTTACTTACTTTTGTCATTCAAACCTAGAAAACTATTTTTGAACACCTTTTCGAGAAAATCGTGATTTGTAAAATGCATTTTCTCAACTTTTCCGTGCTCTAACTTTGTGCCAATATTGGGCCAGATTTAAGAAGCAATGTTTCAGTTAGTAGCGCATCCAGTTTACTTACTTTGTCATTCAAACTCAGAGAAATAGTGAATATGTAAAATTCATGTATTCCTCAACATTTTCCGTGTTCTAACTTTGGGCCAATACTTTGGACGATTAAAAGCAATGTTTCCGTTAGTTAGCTCATCCAGTTTTACTTACTTTTGTCATTCAAACCCAGAAAACTCATCTTGAACCCACTTTCGAGCATCGTGATTTGTAAAAATTCAGTATTCTCAATTTTTCCGGGCTCTACAACTTTGTCCAATATTGGGAAGCGATTTAAAAAGCAATGTTTCATTAGTAGCGAATCAGTTACTTTACTTTGTCATTCAAACCCAGAAACTCATTTTGAACGCCACTTTTCGAGAAAACGGAATTGTAAAATTCAGTTTTCATCATAAAAAACTTTTCGTGCTCTAACTTTGGCCATTTTGGGAGGAATTTAAAAAGCAATGTTCAGTTAGTAGCGCATCCAGTTTATTTATTTTGTCATTCAAAGCCTAGAAACAACTCATTTTGAACACACTTTACGAGAAAAATCGTGAATTTGGTAAAATTCAGTATTCTCAACTTTTCCGTGCTCTAACTTTGCATAATTTGGACGATTGAAAAACGCAATGTATTCAGTTAGTAGCTCAGACAGTTTACTTACTTTTTGTCATTTTCAACCTAGAAAACTCATTTTGAACCCACTTTTCGTAGAAAATCTCGTGAATTTGTAAAATTCAGTATTCGAACTTTTCCGTGTTCTAAACTTGCCAATATTGGACGATTTTAAAAAGCAATGTTTTCGTTTTCAGTACGCTCCAGTTTACTTCTTTTTGTCATGAAACCTAGAAACTGATTTTGAACCCACTTTTCGAGCAAATCGTGAATTTGTAAAAAATTCAGTATTCTCAACTTTTCATAATTCATTTTCTCACTTTTCCGTGCTCTAACTTGCCAATATTGGCGACGGATTAAGAAAGCAATGTTTCAGTTAGTAGCGAATCCATTTTACTTACTATTTGCTCATTCAACCGAGATAATAACTATCATTTTTGAACCCACTTTTTCGAGAAAATCAGGGGGGGGGGGGGGGGGTGAATTGTCAAAAATATTCATTTTTTTTTCAACTTTTCCGTGCTCTAACTTTGCCAATATTGGACGATTTAAAAAAGCAATTTTCAGTTTAGTAGCGCCAATCAGTTACTTACTTTTGTCCATTCAACATAGAAACCTCATTTGAACCACTTATTCGCGAGAAAATCGTGAATTTGTAAAATTCAGTTTCTCAACTTTTCCGTCTCTAAATTGCCATATGGGACGATTAAAAATGGCAATGTTTCGTTAGTACTCATTTAGTTTACCCTCATTTGTCATTCCAACTAGAAACCAATTGTGAACTCACTTTTTCAGAAAATCGTGATTTGGTAAAAATTCAGTTTTTGCTCAACTTCTCCGTGCTCTAACTTGCCATCCGTGCTCTAATTTGCCAATATTGGGACGATTTAAAAAAGAAATGTTTCAGTTATAGCAAATCCATTTACTTACTTTTGTCTTTCAACCAAAAAAACTCATTTTAAACCCATTTTTTCGAAAAATCGTGATTTGAAAAAATTCTTTTTTAAATTTTCCGTGCCTAACTTTGCCAATATTGGGACGTTTTAAAAAAAAGAAATTTTTTTCAGTTATAGCGCATCCATTTACTTACTTTTGTCATTCAAAAAGAAAACTCATTTTGAACCCACTTTTCGAAAAATCGTGAAGTTGTAAAAATTCAGTATTCTCAACTTTTCCGTGTTCAAGTTGCCAATATTGGGACGATTTAAAAAAAGCCAATGTTGTGCGACAGTTAGTAGCCGCATCCAGTTTACTTGTATTTTGTCATTTGAACCTGAAAACTCAGTTTGAACCCAACTTTTCGAAAGAATAGAATCGATTGTAAAAATTGTCAGTTTTCTCCAACTTTTCCCGTGCTCTAACTTTGCCCAATATTGGGACGATTTAATAAAGCAATCCATAGTTACTACTTGTCATTCAAAACCTAGAAAAACTCATTGAACCACTTTTCGAGAAAATCGGAATGTTAAAAGTCATGTTTCTCAACTTTTCCGTGCTATAACTTTGCCAATATGGGAGATTTAATTAAGCTTATGTTTCAGTTATTAGTATCCAACAGTTGTACTTACTTTGCATCAAACCTAGAAAACTATTTTTGAACCCACTTTTTCGCGAAAATCGTGACATTTGTAACACATTCAGTTTCTCAACTTTTCAGTGCTATAACTTTGCCAATTATTGGGACGATTTTAAAAAAGCAATATTAGTTAGTAGCCCTCATTCAGTTTACTGTCATTTGGCATTCAAACCTAGAAAAATCTTTTTGAACCCACTTTTCGAGAAAATCGAGAATTTGTAAAAAATTCCATTTTCACTTTTCGATGCCTAACTTTGCCAATATGGGCCGATTTAAAGAAGCAATGTTTCAGTTAGTAGCGCATCCAGTTTACTTAATTTTGTCATTCAAACTCAGAGAAAATAGTGAATATGTAAAAATCAGTATTACTAACTTTTCGTTGTTCATACTTTGACCCAATATTGGGACGATTTAAAAAAGCCAATGTTTCAGTTAGTTAGCTCATCCAGTTTACTTACTTTTGTCATTCAAACCAGAAGAAAACTCATTTTGAACCCACTTTTCACGAGAAAATCTGAATTTGGTAAAAATTCAGTATCTATTTTTCCGTGCTCTAACTTTGCCAATATTGGACACGATTTAAAAAAGGCAAGGTTCAGTAGTAGCGAATCCAGTTTACTTATTTTGTCATTTCAACCCCAGAAAATAATTTGAACCACTTTTTCGAGAAAATCGTGAATTGTAAAAATTCAGTTTCTTCAACTTTTCCGTGCTCTAACTTTGCCAATTTGGGAGGATTTAAAAAAGCAATTGTTCAGTCGTAGCGCCATCCAGTTATTTAATTTTGTCATTCAAACCTAGAAAACCATTTTGAACCCACTTGCTACGTAGAAATCGTTGAATTTGTAAAAATTCAGTATTTCAACTTTTCCGTGCTCAACTTTGCCAATATTGGGACGATTTACAAAAAGAATGTTTCAGTAGTAGCCCAGACCGTTTATACTTTTGGTCATTCAAACCTAACAGAAAACATCATTTTGCAACCCACTTTTCTGAGAAAAATCTTGGAATTTGTAAAAATTTCAGTATTCTGACTTTTCGTGTTCTAACTTTGCCAATATTGGGACGATTTATAAAATAGCAAAGTTCCAGTTTCAGTAGCGAATCCAGCTTTACTTACTTTTGTCATTGAAAACCTGTGTAGAAAACTGACTTTGAAACCCAGCTTTTCGAGAAATCTAATTTGCTAAAAATTCAGTAGTATTCTCAACTTTTCAAAATGTCAGTTTTCTCAACTTTCGGCTCTAACTTTGCCAATATTGGGACGATTTAAAAAAGCAATGTTTCAGTTAGTAGCGACATCCAGTTTTACTTACTCTTTGTCATTTTCAAACCTAGTAGAAAACTCATTTTGAACCCACTTTTCGAGAAAATCGATGAATGTAAAATAAAAATTCAGTTTTTTCAACTTTTCCTGTGCTCTAAATTGCCAAATTGGGACGAATTTAAAAAAGCAATGTTCAGTTAGTAGCGCCATCCAGTTTACTACTTTTGTCATTCAAACATAGAAAAAAAAAAACTCATTTTGAACCCACTTTCGAGAAAATCGTGAATTTGTAAAAATTCGAGTTTTTTCCTCAACTTTCCGTGCTCTAAATTTGCCAAATTGGGCGATTTTAAAAATGCAAAAAATAAGGATGAGACGAGTTAGTAGCCTCATTTAGTTTACCCTCATTTGTATTCAAACCTAGAAAACCAATTGTGAACCCATTTTCAAGAAAATCGTGAATTTGTAAAATTCAGTTTTTCAACTTTCTCCGCTCCTAGTGCTCTAACTTGCCAATATTGCGGAGATTTAACAAAGCAATATTTAGTTAGTAGCTCATACAGTTTACTTTACATTTGTCATTCAAAACAGAAAACAGATTAATTTGAACCCACTTTTCGAGAAATCGTTGAATTTTGTAAAAATTCAGTATCTCAACTTTCCGTGTTCTAACTTTGACCAATATTGGGACGATTTTTAAAGGAAAATGCAATGGTTTCTGTTAAGAGTAGCGCATCCAGTTTACTTACTTGTCATGAAACCTAGAAAACTCATTTTGAACCCTACTTCGAGAAAAGCGTGAATTTGTAAAAATTCAGTGATTACGGATAACTTTTAAAAATTCAGTTTTCTCAACTTTTCCGTGCTACTAACTTATGCCAAAATTTGGGACGATTAAAAAAGCTATTGTTTCGTTAGTTAGCGCATCCAGTTAACGTTTACATTTGTATTCAACTAGAAAACTCATTTGAACCCCACTTTTCGAGAAATCGTGAATTTGTACAAATTCAGTCTTCTCAACTTTTCGTGTCTAATTTGCCAATATTGGGACGATTTAAAAAAGCAAGTTTAGTTAGTAGTGCGCTATCCAGTTCAGTTTACTCTACTTTTGTCATTGAAACCTAGAAAAACTCATTTTGAACCCATTTTCGGAAAACGTTAAATTTGCCTAAAAATTCAGTTTTCTCAACTTTTCCGTGCTCTAACTTTGCACCAATATTGGGACGATTTTAAAAAAGCAATCCAGTTACTACTTTTGTCATTCAAACCTAGAAAAACTCATTTTGAACCCACTTTCAGAAAATCGTGAATTTGTAAAAATTCAGTTTTCTCAACTTTTTCCGTGCCTCTAAACGTTGCCAATATAGGGACGATTAATAAGCCAATGTTTCAGTTGTAGCTTATACATGTGTACTTACTTTTGTCATTCAAACAGAGTAGAAAACATTTTTGAAACCACTTTTCGCGAAATCGTGTGAATTTGTAAAAATTCAGTTTTCTCAACTTTTCCGTGCTCTAACTTTTGCTTAATATTGGGACGATTAAAACAGCAATATTTGTTAGTAGCGTCATACAGTTTACTACTTTGTTCATTCAAACGTAGAAAACTATTTTGAACCCACTTTTCGGAGAAAAAATCGTGAATTGTAAAAATTCCATTTTCTCCACTTTTCCTGCTCTAACTTGCCAATATTGGTGCCTGATTAAAGAAGCATGTTTAGTTAGTAGCGCATCCAGTTTACCTTACTTTTGTCATTCAAACTCGAGAGAAAATAGTGAATATGTACAAAATTCAAGTATTCTCAACACTTTTTTCCTAGTTTGTTCTAACTTTGCCAATATTGGGACGATTTAAAAAAGCCCAATGTTTCAGTTAGTCTAGCTCATCCAGCTTTACTTTTATTTTGTCATCAAACCAGAAAACTCATTTGAACCCACTTTTCGAGAAAATCGTGAATTTGATAAAATTCAGTATTCTCAATTTTTCATTGTTGCTCTTAACTTGGCCTAATATTGGAACGATTTACAAAAAGCATGTTCAGTTAGCTAGCGAATCCAGTTTACTACTTTGTCATCAAACCCAGAAAACTCATTTTGAACCCACTTTTTCGAGAAAAATCGGGAATTTGTTAAAATCGTTTACTCAACTTTGACCTGCCACTCAACTTGCCAATTTGGGAGGATTTAAAAAAGCATGTTTCTAGTTAGTAGCGCATCCAGTTTATTTTACTTTTGTCATTCAAACCTAGAAAACTCATTTTGAACCCACTTTACGAGAAATCGTTAATTCTTAATTTGTTAAAAATTCAGTATCTCAACTTTTTCAGTGCTCTAACTTTGCCAATATGGGACGATTTAAAAAAGCCCATGTTTCATAGTAGCTCAGACAGTTTACTTACTTTTGTCTATTTTCAAACCTAGAAAACTTCCATTTGAACACACTTTTCGAGAAAATCGTGAATTTTTGGTAAAAATCAGTATTTCTGAACTTTTCCGTGTTCAAACGTTGGCCAATATTGGGGACGATTTAAAAAAGCAATGTTCAGTTTCAGTAGCGCATGCCAGTTTTACTTACTTTTGGCATTGAAACTAGAAAACTATGATTTTGAACCCACTTTTCGAGAAAAAAAAACGAAAATCGTGAATTGTGTAAAAATTCAGTATTCTCAACTTTTCAAAAATTCAGTTTCTCAACTTTTCCGTGCCCCTCCTAACTTTGACCAATATTGCGGACGATTTTAAAAAATAGCAATGTTGTTCAGTTAGTAGCCGAATCCAGTTTACTTACTTTTGTCATTCAAACCTAGAAAACGCATTTTGAACCCACTTTGTTCGAGAAAAATCGTTAATTTGTAAAAATTCATGTTTTTTCAACTTTCGTGACTACTAACTTTGCCAATATTGGGACGATTTAAAAAAGCAATGTTTCAGTTAGTAGCGCATCCAGTTTACTTACTTTTGTCATTCAAACATAGAAAACACTCATTTGCAACCTCACTTTTCGAGAAAATCTGTTGAATTTGTAAAAATTCAGTTTTGATCTCAACTTTTCATTGTGCTCTAAATTTTGCCATATGTGGGACGATTTAAAAATGCAATGTTTCAGTTAGTAGCTCATTTAGTTGTACTCCTCATTTGTATTCAAACCTAGAAAACCAATTTGAACCCCCTTTTCAAGAAAATCGTTGAATTGTAAAATTCAGTTTTCTCAACTTCTCCGTGCTCTAACTTTGCCACTATTGGTGGGAATATTTAAAAAAGCAAAGTTTCAGGTAGTAGCTCATACAGTTTACTTACATTTGTTCATTCAAACCTCAGAAAACTCATTTTGAACTACCTTTTCTTTCTGAGAAAATCTGTTGAATTGTATAAAATTCAGTATTCTCAACTTTTCCGTGCTCTATAGAACGTGTTTGTCCAAATTGGGACGATTTAAAAAAACAATGTTCAGTTAGTAGCGCATCAGTTACTTCCTTTTGTCATTCAAGCCTAGAAAACTCATTTTGAACCCACTTTCGAGAAATCGTCTGAATTTGGAAAAATTTAGGTCGTTCAACTTTCCGTGCTCTAACTTTGCAATATTTGGGACGCAATTAATATAAAGCAATGTTTCAGTT